>PVJS01007257.1:29930-56874 GCA_004027185.1 Glis glis | reverse complement strand
TCCTTCCTTCCTTCCTTCCTTCCTTCCTTCTCTCCCTCCCCCTTCTCCTCCCCCTCCTTCCCTATCTTCTTTCCTTTTTTAAATCATAAATATCTGCTGAATTTTGTCAGTAATTTTTGTGTCTATTAGGATACTTAAGATTTTTAACCTTTCTTCTATTAATGGTAATGAATTACATTGATTATTAAATGTTACAATTTAGCAACCTGGGGAAAATCTCACTTGGTCATAGTGTATTACCTCTTTTCTATAATGCTGAATAATTTTCCTGTAATCTTCCCTGACATGTTGTGGTTTCAATGTTATGTTAACAACATAACATTGAATTATGTGATGTTGGTTTTATTTTTATGTAAATATTTGATAGAATTCACCAGAGATACTGAGTCTAGAGTTTTATACATGTGAAATTTCTGATATTTCTTAACAGATGCAGGGCTATTCATAGTATGTGCTTTTTTTTGTACCAGTTTTAATTATTTTTCTTTTAAGGAATATATCTATTTTATTTATATTACTACATTTTTTGGAATAAAATTGCCATTGACATTATCTTACTAGTTGTAAGTTTCTTTGTGATACATACTAATGTCAATTCTTTTTTTTTTTTTTTGCAGTACTGGGGACTGAACCCAGGGGCGTTCAACCTCCAAGCTACACCCCCAGGCCTATTTTTTATTCTTTATTTTGAAACAGGGTCTCACTAAGTTGTGGAGGGCCTCACTAAGTAGCTGAGGCTGCCTGCAAACCTTCGATCCTCCTGTCTCAGCCTCCCAAGTACTGGGATTGCAAGCGACATCAGTAAGCCACGCCTGGCTTACTAATGTTAATTCTGATATTGGAAATTGGTACTATTTTTAATTCTTGCTCAGTCTGGGAACAGGTTTATCAATTTTATAAATCTTATGAAAGCCAATTTTGACGTATATTGATTTTTCTCATTGTCACTTTTCTATTTTATTGTCTTTTGGTCTTCATTATTTCTTTCTTTCCACTTAATTTGGGATTATTGTGCTCATCTTTTTCTAGCATCTTGGGGCAGAAGCTTACATCATTGATTTTTAAGGCTTCCTTTCTTATATTAATATTTAAAGACAACTTTCTCTCTAAACCTATTTAAACCTATATTTAAAAAATTATACTTTATTTTGAGATATTGTATTCACATATGGTAGCAAGAAATATAAAAGCGTGGCATGTAACCTAATTTCTTCTAATAGTAACACCTAGCAAAAGTTTGAATATTACTGCCACATAATTAACATTGATATAATATACCAATTTTAGCTTACTATTTTTACGTGTGTGTGTGTGTGTGTGTGTGTGTGTAGTTCTATGCAGTTTTATCACATGAGTATGTTCTCAGGTCCACCACCACAGTCAACATACTGAGCAGTTCCATCACAGTTAGGATCTTTCCATTGTTTCTTTTATAACTACACTTCAACCCCCTTTGCTAAACTTACACCTCCCATGCATATCCCTACCAACCTCTAATCTTTTCATCATCTTTACAGTTTTACCATTTAAAGAAAGTTATGGAAATAGAATCACATAGTATGTAACCTTTCAAAATGGTCTTTTAAATTAAGTAGAATTTCTTTAACCTCAGTTGCTGCAGGGTACCAATAGTGTGTTACCTTTTATTGCTGAATAGTATTCTCTTGGAATAGATGAGCTATAGTTCACCCTCAACTAGGCAAGGGCCACCTGTTGTTTCCAGTTTTTTACTATTAAGAATAAAGTTGGTAGCTGGGAGTGGTGGTGCATGCCTGTAATCCCAGTACATGGGAGGCTGAGACAGGAGGAGCGCAGGTTCCAAGTCAGCCTCAGCAACTTTGTGAGGCTCTCAGCAATGTAGCAAGACCCTGTTTAAAAAAAAAATTATAAAATAGTGTTGGGAGTGTAGCCTGGGGGTACAAGTCCCCTGGGTTCAATCCCCAGTACCACCACCATAAAAAAAAAGTTGCTGGGAACATTTGTGTATAGGTTTTTTTGTGTGTGTGTGGTACCAGGGATTGAGCCCAGGGGCGTTCTACCTCCGAGCTACACCCCCAGCCATATTTTTTATACTTTATTTTGAAACCGGGTCTCACAAAGTTGCGGATGGCCTCACTAAGTAGCTGAGGCTGGCCGCGAACCCAGATCCTCCAGTCTCCGCCTCCCAAGTACTGGGATTATAGGCGTGCGCCACCACGCCCAGCGGCGTGTATAGGTTTTGTGTGGCCATACATTTTAATTTCTCTGGGGTAAATGATGAGGAGAGCAATTGCTAGGTGAATAGTCATTGTATATTAAGTTTATAAGAAACTGTCAACTATTTTTCAGAATGACTGAACCACTTGACATCCCAACTAGCCATGTATGAGTTCCTAGTTGCTCTGCATTTTACCAGCATAGCTACACTCTCTCCAAGTGTGTGTGTGTGTGTGTGTGTGTGTGTGTGTGTGTGTGTGTTGGATACATATGTCCACATATGTATATATGGGGCTTACAGATATTTTCTTCTACCTCTGTAGATTTTCCTCTTATTCTCTTAAGAGGATCTTTCATAGAGCAAAAGCTTTTAATTTTGATGAGGTCCTTTGTTTCAGTTTTTCTTTTTAATGGATCATTTGTTTGGTGTTAAGTCTAAAACTCTTCATCTAGCCATAGAACCAGAAAAAATTTATTTTTTAGGTTTATTGTTTTTAGATAGTTTTTGAAAATGGTGTGAGGTTTATGTTGTTGTTTTTACTTATGTATTTCCAGTTGCTCAAACACCATTTGTGGAAAGGCTCTCCTTCTTTCTTAAATTGCTTTTGTATTTTTGTCAAAAATCAGTTGAACAAGCCGGGCGTGGTGGCGCACGCTTGTAATCCCAGTACTTTGGGAGGCGGAGACCGGAGGATCCTCAGCTCGCTCTCTCTCTCTCTCTCTCTCTCTCCTTAGTGAGGCCCTCACGCAACTTCGTGAGACCCGGTTTCAAAATAAAGGATAAATAATAGGGCCGGGGGTGTAGCGCGGAGGTAGAATGCCCCTGGGTTCAATCCCCGGTACCACACACACACAAAAAAAATCAGTTGAACATATTGTGTGTAACTGTTTCTTTTTTTGGGTGCTGGGAATTGAACCAGGGACATTCTACCTCTGAGCTACAATCCCAGCCCTTTTTATTTTTTTTATTTTGGAACAGGGTCTTGCTAAGTTGCTGAGGCTGGCCTCAAACCTGTGATCCTCCTGTCTCAGCCTCCCAAGTACTGGGATTACAGGTGTGCCGAGCACCCTGCCACTCCTGGCATTGTGTGGATCTGTTTGGAAGTTCTCTGTCCTGTCCTATTGATCTCTGTGTCTGCCTCGTTGCTAATACCACATTGTCTGGATTACTCTAATTGCATAATAAGTCTTATCATGTAGAATGATTTCATTTCATTCTTTTTCAAAGTTCTTTTAGCTATTCTAATTCTTTGACTTTTAATATAAATTTTAGAATGATATTGTCTATATCTACAAAACATTTTACTGGGATTTTGATTGAAAATGCACCAAACTTGTAGCTAATTTTTTTATATTGTTTTACATTATATTAATATATCTTTCAATTTATTTAAAGCTATAATTTTTTCATATATATTTTATAATTTCAGTATATAGATCTTATTCATTTTTGTTATATTTATACTAAGTAATCATTTTTGAGCAATTTAAAATGGTATTGTGTTTTTAATTATTGTTTCCACATACTCATTGCCAGCATAAGGAAATACTATTGATTTTTATGTATTAATTTTGAATCGTGACCTTGCTTTTTTTTATTTGTAGATTCCTTAGGATTTTCTATCATCTGATATATTGGTAAAAGATAACTCTGGCTATTATCTGGAAAATAAATGATACAGGGGCAAGGCAACTGACGAATGAATCCAGAAAGATATTAAAATAATCTAGAGCTGGATACAGTGGCTCACACTTGTAATCCCAGTACTTGGCAGGCTGAGACAGGAGTATTGCAGGTTTGAGGACAGCCTCAGCAACTTAGCAAGACCCTGTTTCAAAATAAAAAGGGCTGGGGGTGTAGCTCGGAGGTAGAATGTCCCTGGGTTCGGTCCCTAGTGCCAGTAATCATAATCATAATCATCATCTGGAGAAGATATAATGGTGATGTGGTAAAGGGTTGACATTGGGTAGATAAGAAATGGTTAAATTGTGGTATATTTTGAAGGCAGAACCCATGGGAATCTTTAGTGAGAGAGAGGAATGGATGCTTCTCTAATCACTCAGATTTTAAAATATTATTTTAAAATGTCTTCTATAGAAATGAGAAAACATCAATGTGTATAAATGTTATCAGGTATAAGGAGACCATCTTTTAGTTGTTTAGGAGTAGTTAGGACCCTTATTAAAAAATATCATCAATGTAAGGGTTAAAAACTGTTTCCAATGCTTCGCAGGCACTCTAGAAATGTTTGTGTTAATAAAGTTAAAAGCGATTTGTTATAAGCAGATTAAACCTATTAGCAGCTAGTAGAAGCTGCTTGTGAACTATTTAGGGCAAGAGAGCTTTATTTGACATTAATGTCCTAGAAAGGTACAGGACAGTAAATTTGATATAGAACAAAGAGTTTGCATTCAAATTAAAAAATATACTTTATATTTTTAAGAGTAGTTCATTTTCTTAAATAAAAATCAATAGGCTATAGTTATAAAGTGAAAACTTTAAAATATTCTTCATCAAACCTATTTCCACTCTGCAAATATAGCCACTGTGTATTTGTTAGCAGCTACTTGTGTATTCTTCCAGATTGTGATGGGTGTTTATTTGTTTAGCTATTAATTTCTAAAATAAAAATTTAGTTAGATTTACATGAAGTTTTGATACTTAATCTGAAACAGTTCCTTTCACTATCTTCACAGTTCTTAACAAGATTATTTTAATTTGATGAAGTTCATTCCCAATCACACATCTTAAGTTTATTAAATGAAAGGGGGTTTTAGTGCATTTCTATCTTTGTATTTTCTCAGAAATGGATCTTTTGGAAATTTAAAATACTAAGTAGGGAAAATAATAACTGAATAATAATTAATAATAGTTGATATTCTCAATAGTTAATAATAGTTAATAGTCTCAATAACTGAACAATATAATAAAATGATGGAAAAACAGACTTAATATTTCAAGCTGAAAAAGCAGGCAATTTTGACTGCTGGTACTTTTGTACTTGTAAAATAAAAAAATTAAAACAAAAAGAATTATAGAATATTTATATTGATCAAAACTATTATAAAAGAAAAGTTATTGTAGTGTTGAAAATGTATGTGCTAAATAACCTAAAAACAAAAGGGAAAAGATATTACCTAATACTACCTTAAGACTTTATCTTATTTTTTAATTTTTGGTACTGGGGATTGAACCCAGGGACATTCTTCCTCTAATCTACACACACACACCCCCAGCCCTCTTTTATATTTTTTTATTTTGAAACAGGGTTTTGCTAAGTTGATGAGGCTGGCTTCAAACCTGCAATCCTCTTGTTATAGCCTCCCAAGTACTGGAATTACAGGCATGAGCCACCATGCTTGGCCTACCTTAAAGCTTTATAATAACAGAAATTAAACAAGGAAAACTAGAAGAAAAACCTTGAAAAGAACAAAAACCAACACAGGTAATTAAAAAAAAATTCAGAGATACTTATAGATAAAACTGAAAGCCAATTACGTCTAACAATTTACCTATTCTTATTGGAATATAATTATAATTTAGTATAATTTTCCATTATTAGATATACCAAAAAAGAAAAATGTATTGTTTTAAAACTTTTATAACAAATTACTATATTTTGATTTTGCTGTTGAAGTCTACAGTTTTATACCATGTAAAGTAATTCAAACATGAAAAACTATGGAAATTTTGGTTTAATTTATGAAGGAAGTCTCTTCATTTTTAAAATATAAACGATTCACACAAGAATCCCAAATACAAGCAAACAATATTAAATAATATATTGAGTAGTGTTAATCTCATAAATGCAAAGCTAATTCAGTATTAGCATTTTTATTAACATAATACTTTCCATCATTTTATTAAATAATAAAAGGTCTTACCCTGATAAGTGTAGAAAGGCAATTAAAATTTATTCCCTTTTCTTCATAATTAAAAAATATTAAAAACAAATAGAAGGATTTTTAAAAATACTTTAATCCTGATAACAACTCTGAAAATGTTGTATACTTCATTGTTTGTCTTCCCCAGTCTTTCTATGCTGTTTGCCACATTTAAGAGTTTTACAAGCTGAATTAGAAGAATAAAGCTGATGTTTTTATGAATAGTTTTATTAGCTGTTTTTTGATTATCAACTTTCTAAACATCTTGCCTCTCTCTGTAGAATTTTGATCAATAGTCATTGCCACTGTCTCACTACTAGTAATTACATTTAAAATCCACCTATATTATCATAACCAGTTGATGATTATCTCTAATAAGCTCCTTAGTCACACCGTGTGGATTTATTCCATCTTCATGCTCAGTAGTATTATTTATAGAAGTAGCATTAAAATAAGTAAGCATATGTCATTCTTTTATATTTACCTAAGTCAGGTTTGGGTATGTAGTTTTTAATGTGTAGTTTTTAGTACCTACTTATCTTTGTACACCCAATTACATCTTAACATTTGTTTATCACTAGCCAGCCAGAAACAAAAAAACTCATTTGTATTTATTTATTTTTATTTACTTATTTAATTTTTTTGTACTGGAGGTAAACTCAAAGGCATTTTACATTTGAGTTACACTCCCAGACCTATTTTATTTCTTATTTTGAAACAGGGTCTCACTAAGTTGCTGAGGGACCTTGCTAAGTTGCTGAGACTGGCCTCAAACCTGCAATTGTCCTGTCTCAGCCTCTCAAGTACTGGGATTACAGGCATACATCACCATGCCCAGCTTCATTTGTATTTAATATGTTGTAATAATGAGCATATTCCATAAAATAGGGATGTGTAATAAAATTGGACATCATATCTGATTAGAAGACATATGGTATGGTAAATGTTATAATTTTTCTGTCACAGAATTTTATAATGAGAATATGACAATTAGTTTGAAATCAGTGTAATTTCTGAAATTACTTGCCTCTGCTTGAAAAGACAAAGTTTTTTATGGTGAAATTACAATTTTATTGTCCAAATTACTATATATATATATATTGCTTTTGCATCTAAATGTGTTCTTTCATTGGAAGCTGAATGAATCTTGAATGACAATAATCCATTTGTGGTTAAATTGATATTGGTGTGAGGTGCTGTGGTACATGCCTGTAATCCCAGAACAAGCAAGTTTGGGCCAGCCTCAGGAACTTAGCGAGACCCTGTTTCAAAATAAGAAAAAAAAGAGGGGGGGCTGGGAGTGTAGTTCGGAGGGAGAATGCCCCTGGGTTCAATCCCCAGTACCAAATAAATAAGTACATACACACAGAAAATAAAAATAAATTAGGTTTTGGTTGGTTGGTTGGTTTTTGCAGTACTAGGGATGGAACCCAGGGATGCCGTCTACTACTGAGGTACATCCTCAGCCCTTTTTATTTTTTATTTTGAGACAGGGTCTCCTTAAGTTGCCCTGGTTGGCTTTGAACTTTTAATCCTCTTGCTTCAGCCTCCTGGAATTATAAGCATGCACCACTGAAGATGGCCAATATCAAATTCAAATCATCACTCCTATTAAAGAGAATTTTAGTGCATTCCTACTTTTAAATTTTCTCAGCATACTTGCTGTTTTAGCAGGTTTTATTCTGAATTGCTAAACATATTTAAAGGTTTTTTTTAAAAGTTAGATTGTGTGTATCTGTGCATATGTGGTTGTTGATTTCCCTTACTGCAAATTGATATTTGATTAGGGATGGGAAATACCTTTGAGTGCTTTACAAATATAACTCAAATTTAGTTACTTCCACTGAGTTTTTAAGCAGAGCCCTTTGATTGGTGGTATGAGGTAGGTCACGGCCAACCAGACATGTGGCCACCCCAGAAAGGCTGATGATTTGTGGCCCCTTCCAATATTAGACTTTCCGAATATTGTCTGGGAACTGTTGATAGCAACCTCAGCTCTCAACTTGCCCATGAGCAGTGTAGCTTTTCCTTAAATTTCCAACTTTGTTGTCCAAATCAAAATTCTGTCATTGAAATCTCCACAATCCTTAGAATTGTAGGTTAGTGTTACTGTAATCAATCAGTTTTAGTTAAGCACCTGAGGGCTTTTAATGTCCTGTCCTCATCTGAGTAGCGATACATTCTTTCCAACTTCTTACAAGTGTTCTCTCAGAGCTCTGATACCTGTTTCCTTCCAGTCTGAGATCTGTCGGATCCCATATAGATCACAGCTTTGAAGTAGATATTTGGCTGCTTTACCCTTTTACTGAGTTTAGGGATCCTATATAATAAAAAGTGACTAAATTTAGAAATCAAGCTAGATATTAAAAAGAACAACAGGAATAATATAGGTTTCTTCTCCCATGCATCCATTTGGGGCCTTAAATGTTTAGATTTAGTTTGGTGAAGTGTTGTGAACTAGTTGTTTAACTAGTTAACTACCAGCTGTGTTGCCTTCTACCATATTTCAAGGTACTTCTTTGAGAATTGCCAAAGACAAAATGTCAACAAATTTAAAGATCTAATTGGCTTTTAGCAGTATCTCATCTAAAAGTTTAGAAAAGTTGCTCTGGAGGGCGTGGCAGAACTGTCGGATTTTATAAGGCAGCTTGAGCAGTAACAAAGAAACCACATAATACAAAAAATAGATTGATTTACATCAGGTTACATCACACACATTGCTTTCCTCATAAAGGTTAAAGCCGAGGGTCTCCTTACCATGCGGTTAAAACTGGCCTGTTTAGGGGTTTGACTTACTACCCCTCTCCTGATTTCTCCAAAGGGTGGAAAAATAACTTAGCTTTAGTTTGGTGACATGGAATTTAGTGTAAGTAACTCTGTTTTGGGTTGATATGTTCTGTTGGGACTAAGTACAGGAGCTCATTCCAAAACAATTGCCTCCCATAAATTTCAACTAGTAAGATTCATCAATATAAGTTACAGGAAAATTCCAAACTGGCAGATGTGTAAGTCTGTGTAGTCATTTTAATTGTTCATAGCAGTTTGTGTTTATGCATTCTGTATTTACTTTGTTATCATTTCAGTTTTTGCTTGAGGATAAAAGTTTGCATAATTTTCCTAAATTGCTGTCTGTTCTTTTTACTTATTTTTATTTCTTCATTAGCTTTTCTTAATATGTAATGGTATTTGGATTTCTTTCTAAAAATAAAATTTTTTACTATATGCTTTTGTCTAAAATTACATTTACATCCATCTTTGATTTTATTTATTTTTACTTTTTAATTTTTTTGGTACTAGGGATTGAACCCAGGGGCACCCTACCTCCGAGCTACACCCCCAGCCCTATTTTATTCTTTTTTTTGAAACAGGGTCTCACTAAGTTGCGGAGGACCTCACTAAGTAGCTGAGGCTGGCCACGAACCCGGATCCTCTGGTCTCAGCCTCCCAAGTACTGGAATTACAAGCATGTGCCATCATGCCCGGCTAACAAATATAATTTTTAAAAAGAAGAATATGGGGTGGGAGAATAGTTGGGGGATAATATCCAAAATAACTTGTCCTAAATAAAAGAATGTGATATTGGTAGAGGGAAAATGAAACAGACTGAGAGTAGAATAGATGAGTCTAGAAATGAACCCACATATATGGGAACTTGGTATTTGTTAAAAGGGTACAATAAACTAATGAAAGAAATATGGAGCATTAAATCAGTAGTGTAGGCACAGTTGACATACTCATGAGGAAAAAAGATAAAGTGAACACTTTTTACAACAATACACAAAATAAATTCAAGATGGACAAGACTAAATAGGAAAAGCATAATGGTAAAAGTTTTAGAAAAAAATTTACAGGAGAATATCTGTATGGCATAGGGATAATTAAGGATATATTTGTTGTAAAATGTCACAGAAAATGCTATAAGTAAAAAGTTAATAAAATTTGACCAAATTAAAAACAAATAAATGGAAGAAATACATTTCTGTATTACTATGAATTAAAAAGTAAGCTACATGTGAAAAAAGCCAAAGTCTGGGAGGAAAATATCACATTTCTCCATATATAATAGATAAAAGATAAGTAATCAGGCTATTTAAAAAAATCTCTACAAATAGATAAGAAAAAGACAAAAATCCTTAGAAAAGAAAGTGAAGGGGCCTGGTGTGGTGGTGCACGCTTATAATCCCAGTACTTTGGGAGGCAGAGACTGGAGGATCCGGGTTCGTGGCCAACCTCAGCGCTCTCTCTCTCTCCCTCCCTCCCTCCCTCCCTGTCTCTCTCTCCCTCTCTGTACCTAGTGAGGCCCTCTGCAACTTCGTGAGACCCGGTTTCAAAATAAAGTATAAAAAATAGGGCTGGGGGTGTGGCGTGGAGGTAGAACGCCCCTGGGTTCAATTCCCGGTACTGCAAAAACAAAAAAAAAGAAAAGAAAAGAAAGTGAAGAAAGGGTAAGAATTGTCACAAAAGAATTCACTGCTAATAAACATGAAAATATGTTCAATTATATGAATAATTTAAAAATTCAGGTTAAAAATGGAAAGGCCAATTCACATCCATTATTTTGGCAACTAATTTTATGTAATGTAACACCAAGTGTTGGGGAAATAGAAATTGGGACTTATTTCTAGAAGCAAAATCAGTTTGAGAGCCACTTGGTTATACCTACAACAATTGATGATTTTTATTTTTACACTCTAGAATTTCCTACTTGTTTAACAATGTAAGGAAACTCTTACAGTTGAACTTTAGTACGCTTGTACAAAGGTGGTCACTCAGGAGTGTTTGTAAAGGGGAAACGTGGCTATAATTTAACCATCCTATAGTAGGGTAATAGCTAAATAAACTGTGATATGTGGGTACTTGGCAAAATATTGTAAAATTGTTAAAATAATGAAACATCTATTTTAGCATGGTTAATCTTAAAAATAATGCAGGGTGAGTAACAAAAGTTTCAAAAGCATGCTTTTTAAGTATAACACCAATTGTGTGAAATTTTAAACACATGAAATAATAGCATATGTTCTTCATGAATATACATGTGTATAGTAAAAGTCAAGAGTGTGCACAAGAATTATACCTATTAATTATTAAAAATTATCTCTAGGTAGGAAGGAGGAAAAAAGGTGGAGGGGTGAGGGTTTATGTGTATGTGTAACATTTTTTTCTTTTGGTATTGGGGATTGAGTCAAGGGTGCTCAACCACTGAGCTACATTTTATTTTTTATTTTGAGACAGGGTCTTGCTAAGTTGCCCAAGTTTGCCTTGAATTTACAGTCCTTTTACCTCAGCCTCCTGAGTTGCTGGTATTGCAAGCATGCACCATACCATGCCTGGCTTTTTACTTTTTTAAGAAAAGAGATTGGAAACACATGTGGTAAAGTGGAGGATTTTTTTGTTATATTTTGTATTTGATTAAACTACCACATAGTTCAAAATTAAAAGAAACCAGATTTACATTCTTGCATATTTATTTGTTTATTTATTCATTTATTTATTTACTTAGTGGTAATGGAGCAGAATGCCTCTGAGTTCAATCCCCAGGGTCTCCTTAGGTTACTGAGAGCCTCGCTAAATTGCTGAGGTTGGTTTCGAACCTACGATACTCCTGTCTCGGCCTCCTAAGTACTGGGATTATAGGCCTGTGCCACCAGGCCTGGCCAGTTTTAAAATTAGACACAGAGGAGTGTTTTGCAGTTGATCGCTATTGCTAGTGCCGTGCATGTGCTTCAAAGCTTTCAATGTTTGAATGTGCTTTGAAACTTTCCAATTATCTAATTTGAAGTGAAAGAAGTAGTGGCATATCATTTTTGCTACTTAGTTATGTTTAAGTGAGCCAGGAGCTGGTGAAGTCTTTAAATAAAAGTACAAAATATAGTTTAGCATCCAGCTTTGATCTACAACTCTATGAATCTATGAACTTGGACCTAAGTTTAAAGATAATGATAATTTTTTTGTTTTTGGAATTGAGGATTGAATCCAGGAGCATTCTACCTCCAAGCTACACCCCCAGCCCTATTTTTTATTCTTTATTTTGAAACAGGGTCTCACTAAGTTGTGGAGGGCCTTACTAAGTAGCTGAGGAGGCTGGCTGTGGAACTGCAATCCTCCTTTCTCAGCCTCCCAAGTACTGGGATTACAAGTGTGCGCCACCATGCCCAGCTTTATAATGAGAAATTTAAAATAACAACCATACTTTTCCTGGGTCATTCTTGGACGCTTGGCGTGTTAGTTTTTGGTCACTGTGACAAAATACCCAAGAAAAATAACCTAAAAGAAGGAAAAATATATTTTCTCATGCTTTCAGAAGTTTCAACCCATTGCTATGGGCTTGTGGCAAGGCAGAACATCATGGTGGGGAGGGTGTGGTGGAACAGAGCTATGCACCTCATGACAGCCAGGAGGGAGGGAGAGAGAGAGAGAGAGAGAATGAGAAGGAGAGGGAGAGGATCCCACCATGCCTCCAACTAGGCCCCAGCTTGTGAAGTTTCTACCACCTCCTAGTAGCACCACCAATCTGGGACCAAGCCTTTAATACATCAGCCTTTGGCGAACATTCCAGATCCAACCTCTAACAGATACATTTTCAAGTAGGTCAGAGTTAGTTGTTGGCTACTCCAGGTGTCCCTCAGGCTGACTTCTGTACCCTAGGAATTGATGATTGCATCCTTTCCTACATAAATCTGTCATGAGAAGAGCTGATAAGTTCACACATAGTAAAGTATAAGTGACCAAGGATATGTAATTAGTTTCATCTCTAAAGGATACTTGCGTTTTAAGGGTGTTCAAGGACTTATACTAAAATAATGTTTCTACAAACAAAAGTTAAGGCTTCCTTCAACAGAGTGAAGGTAGGTGTTTTGACAAGAGCCTTCATGAGACCTCTCAAATCCATTACCTAGAGCGTGTCTGCTATACTTAGGAGACAAATGAACACATATTTTTAACTAGGAAAATGAAGGAAAAAGTTTATTTAGTGGAAATGATAATGTGATTGTTTGAAATTATATACTAGAGACAAATTAGAAATCATACAACTTCATCACCTTGAAGAATATTTAGTATGCAAATACTCTATATGCTTAGAATGAAGCAGAAATTGAGGAGATGATACTGTAGAGAGAGTGAAGGCCCAGAGATAGGTTTCCAATAAGTTGACAATAGGTCCATTTCACTGCTATAGCCATTATAAGTTAAATACTAAATCATTTCTTTTCATAAGTCAACATAAAGGCTACTTCTATGCTGGTGTGCATCTTTGAGGAATAACCATTTCATTGTAAAGCAATACTATTTATTATTGTATTAATTTAGTTTTACAGATGCCTTGAGGTCAAACTTAATCAATTCATTTAAATTTCTCTTTGAATTCAAACATGTACCAACTCCTAAGAAGAAATATGTTCACAGTTGAACAAGTAAGCATATTTGCTTTTAGTATAGCTTTTGAAATTATTTCTGTTAAAGATTTTATCTTTTAAGCATATTATAATTTCCATTGGGACAGTTTATGTAAAAAAGGGAAATTTAGTGGCATTTTCTATAGTCATTAATATTTTTAAGTGTATTCCAAAGGATAACTTGGGAAATTTTTAAATGTGTATGTGTATATACTTTATATGTTTTATAAGTTCATTGAAATATAAAATTCCAAATAGGTATTTGAAGCTAAAACTAGTGTAACAAAACTTTCTGGCAGTCTCACAGGATTCAGATTAGCCATTATGGTTGGATTGTCTTATAAATAGGATACTGATACAAACTTATATTAAACAATTTTACAGATGTTCTATAAAACTTTGTAGGTTTTCATAGGTGTCCTACACATACATACGATGGGACATATATATGTCGTATATATGTGTCATATGTATATAGGTACACACACAATGGGACACAATGGGTTAAAGAGTTTGAGCGAGAGAATATTTATTATGTAGAACACACTCCAAAATTAGTCCAAAGAAGAAAATCACTAGAGAGACATTCAGTCTCTTACTACAGAAGTTGTGCACTTGATCGATGCTCTGAGTGCTTATTAAGACATTTCCCATTTCTCAGTATGAACTTAGTATATCTTGAGTCAGCAGTCCTGGATTCTGTATTCTCTCTGAAAATAGCACAAACTTGCCTTCCAATTCTGGCATTGTCTTGCCTAGTTGCTAAGTTGTAGTGGCAGCAACAGCTGAGACAGCGGCAATATGTCAATAGAAATAGTCTTTCAGACGAGATCGGGCGCGTTCAGAGTGGTATGGCTGTAGACTAGAAATAGTCTTTCAGATGGGACTGCAACCACACACAAGACCTAAGACTTTTTTTTATATAAAAGAGCACTTTAATTCTTGTCCTTAGAAACTATAGAGACTATACATGATTCGAAAATGAGACTATACAAAACTGATATGCTACATCTCTAAGGCATGGTGGGAACACTGATATTCTGTGCCAGGTTGTATTTTGACTGACATTGCCACATTTGTGACTGGATTTTTTCCTTCCGCCTGTCTCATGACAGGGTCCTGACCCACTCGCCCAAGTAACTGCACATGATTCAGAGATCTTTCAAGAACCAAACTGCTGGCTATTTCAGATTCATGTCTTACAAACTGATGAAGTACCTGTATTACAGGTCTTCAAAACATGGCTTCTATTTTCTTTTCTTAAAACCTAATCTTTAGACTTTTCACCCAGCCCAAGACTCGTGTCCTTCCTTCTTCCCTCCCTGACCGGACGCACCCTAAGACTTTTTTGAGGTTTAACACAGATACGTTCTGCCAAATCTGGTTTGCTGTATCAATTTAATTATTTAGCCCTTAATTATAATCCCTTTATTTTCACTCTTCCTTGAGAAAAAAAATGAAGGCAAAGAATAATTGAGACTTGTTACTGACGTGTGTGTGTATGTGTGTGTGTGTGTGTGTGTTAAACAGTAATTTTAGGTAGGTGCCAAAGAGCAAGGTATTTATTATCTTCCTTAGGAGACAGAAATATGTGGCCTCACATTGTCTCAGGAGCTCAGAATAACTATAGGACTCATTCCTTGGTTTTGGTTTCTCCATCCTTAAGGAAGGTGTGCATGTCTTGAGTTTGTGCAGAGACCTCATGTCAATACCCTGTGTGTTCCACAGTTGTCCTCTTTCATTGGGCTAGTCAGTGATGTATTTCCAGCTTTCGTCCTGTGTTCTAGTAAATAAATTTGACCTGCTTTAGTTTACATATATGTCATGGAGACCTTTTAATTTAAAAATGACAGAAACTTAATCACAAATAGAATAAATCTTGTCAAAGTATCCTAACTTTTAAATATTCTGGAATACAAGTCTCAGAAAACCTCCAAGATCTGGTGAACTCAAGAAGATTTGGAGCCGGGTGTGGTGGCACCCATTTGTAATCCAAGTACTTGGGAGGCTGAGACAGGAGGATCTCAGTTTTGAGGACAGCCTCAGCAACTTAGTGAGACCCTGTTTCCAAATAAAAATTAAAATAGGGCTGGGGGTATAGTCTGGAGGTAGATGGCCCCTGGGTTCCACCCCCAGTACCCCCCAACACAGATTTGAACTTTAAATGTTTTCTTTCCAAATATTTCTTTCTATTCTAATTTCTTTCTATATTTTGGTTCCCTTATCAGAATGAAACTATGGAAATAAAGTGCAGATTTGCCTCCCCCCCACGAAGGCCTTAAACTGAAAATAAGTAAATTAAGTGCCATTCTGAAACCTGAAGCTGCTTTTGCTTACAAGTGAAAAGGGAGTTCTCCTTAGTTAATTCCTGTTCATTTTCTGGAGCATTAATATTCTGATCTGAAGCTTCTCTTATATACACCTGAATCTCTAATAGCTTTTAACTTTTCACTCCATATAAAATCACCTTGAAAGCAGAGCAGATTCACCTGTTGTTTATCCTGGAGTCACTCTGTGGCATTTGAGTCTTTGGGACACTCTGGAACTAGGGACATGTGATGTTTGGAAGACTATCAGACTGCAGTGGTTCTCCAGTACACTCTACTTAGATTCAGATATTCAGAATATTTATTTATTTATTCATTTATTCATTCATTCATTTATTTTTTTTGTGGTACTGGGGATTGAACCCAGGGGCATTCTACCTCCGAGCTATACCCCCAGCCCTATTTTATTCTTTATTTTGAAACAGGGTCTCACTAAGTTGCTGAGGGCCTCACTAAGTTGCTGAGGCTGGCTGTGAACCTGCGATCCTCCTATCTCAGCCTCCCAAGTACTGGTATTACAAGTGTGTAACACCACGCCTGGCTTCTCCCAAAATATTCAAATCATTGCACCCTCTGCCTTTCACTTTATAATTACATATACTCATATTTGAAAACAATCTCCCTGTCTCTAAGTTTTTCTGCTTGTCCTGCATTGTAATTGAGTTGGAAGGAGTAGAAAAATATTTTAAGCACTTTTTTTTCAATTCTGAATTTGACATAATTGAGTAAATGTTAATGTGTTTAAGTTAAAATACATAGTGTTTTTAAATTTATAAAGGATTATTGCTGGACATGGTGGTGCACGCTTGTAATCCCAGTACTTGGGAGGCTGAGACCGGAGGATACGGGTTCGCGGCCAGCCTCAGCTACTTAGTGAGGTCCTTGGCAACTTAGTGAGACCCTGTTTCAAAATAAAGAATAAAAAATAGGGCTGGGGGTGTAGCCTGGAGGTAGAATGCCCCTGGGTTCAATCCCAGGTACCGCCAAAAAAAAAAAAGCGTTATTGATCTTAATTTCTCTAGAATTGAGAAAAACATTTATCTTTTATTTCATATAAATTTCTCTGAAAGAAAAATTAGATTATAATATAGTTACTTAGAGAAGTGAGGCGATTTTGAGAGAATGTAATTTGTTTCATAGACAATGCGGTAATTTATTTTTAAGAACTAAATAGAATTCATTTGTTTTTACATCCATATCAGCTTACTGTATTAATATTTTTCTGTCCTTAAAATTTTTATATAGTCCTTAAAATTCTGTCCCTGAAATTTCATATAGTTTGGGTTAGAAATAGAAAAAAATTACATAGTTTGGCTGCATTAGAAAAAAAATACTTTTCTTTAGAAGAGAATAAAACATGCTCAGTTTGAGAGTACATTGTATGGGTTGGGAGTAGAATTTCAGGAGGGTTTTCAAAAAATTATTCCTATAGCTGTGAAGAAAACTTCCTTCTACTCTTGATGTGAAAATTACTAGGTGATTTATATGCTAGAAAAATTTTACTGTAGTGCCTGTGAGGTGGTCAGAGAGCAGAGATAAGTCCAGTTACCAGGCAACAGATAGGCTAAAAGACATCCACAGAAGCTAACATCACCAATTCTTTCATTTAGTTGTCAGTAAACTGTCTAGCCACACAGCCCAGTGCCTGGGAGTTGTTTTATAGAGTTAATTATTTCTGGAGGAATCTGTTCCCAAATCTTGTTTGCTGACTGTTGGAACACCTTGGAAGTCTTCAGATTATACAAGAGTTGACCTTGTTGTGGATCACTGGAAAAGTGAGCCATGACCACCAGTGATAGAAAGTATGGAGCCCTTTCAAATCACCACACTTTGTCTATAGTACAGTAATCTTGTCATATTCAAAATAAAGCACATACCCATGAACACCAAGGGAAATGTAGGAGACAGGGAGGGCAGAGAGAGTGAGAGGATGGGGCATTAGACTGGAGAGAGGACTTGTTTGATGATTGGTGTCCTTGTACTTTCCCACTTCAGTTCTGTGAATAATATGAGCAAAAAATTCAGGGAAATTTCATGGCTTTATATCTCTTTTCCTTTTGGAATATTCAAAACCTCATGCAGTGCCATTATCAGGTAAAGGAAATGAAGTGACATTAACTGTGCATCTAATATGCCTAAGAAATTGTACCAGATCCTTTAAACAGATGATCTCATTTTATCACCATAATAACAAGGTGGATGCTGTCACAATTCCTTCTATAGATGAATGTTTCTGTAGAGTTGAAGCATTGCAAGGTTAAGATGTTACTTAATGGTTCACATTATTGTTTGATCCAAAGTAATTTCTTTCCCGCTAGTTCTCTTGATGCATTTAATGTATCTGTCTTGTAGAAATTAGAGTTCAATTAGAGTTAGTGTAAATGAAAGTTCTCACTTCTGTACCTTAACCACACTAGGTACATTAAATATCTGTCCAGTTTTAAATAATACTGGAAAAGATTCTGCAGTTTCTCTTAGTAATCTAAATTTGTCATTACTTTAACCTAAGCCATTTTCTTCTAGTTTGTCCTCAATAGAGATGGAGAACAGCTGGTTTCCATTCTCTATATAATAGCCCATGTATTTCTAGAATGTTAAAAAGCATTCCCTCGGCTTTTCCTTCACAGCCTGAATACTCCTATCCTTTTGATCTTTCTTCTTTCCCCAACACTTTCAACATTGTGTGGCTTCCTTCCTTTTTATTTCTCTACATTCCCTTTCAGATGTGGAGATCATAACTGGGCATAGATATCCAATGTGAGTCAAGCAGTGAAAAGCAAAATAAGAAGCTTATCTCAGAGTTTCTAAACTTTCTATTTATGAACCCCAGTAATGTGCTTGCCTAACACAAGAATGGTGACTTGCTGTCATATTTCACTTATGTGTCTGCTTGGTTCAAAGTATTTTTTTCCCTGCTGTGTTTGTATTACCATGCATGGACACCCCCAGCACTGCTTTATTTTTAATTTTTAAGCAGAGTTTTTCTAAGTTGTTGAGGGACCTCGCTAAATTGCTGAGGCTGACCTCGAAACCTGTGTCCTTTTAAAGGCATAGGCAAAGGCCATTGGAAGGTCAGGTGTCTGTAGATGGTGGAGGTGTGGAATACCTAGCTGCTGGCCTGTTTTTATTTGGCCAACAAGCTCAGAATGGTAAGTTATGAGGGTAGAACTCGTCCTCCCTACCCTCCAGCAGCTTACAATTTAAAGGAAATAACATTATTGAAATAAAGTTTGATGAAGGGATAGCGTTATGACTGTGTTCACATATTATATGATGTAGAAGTGGACTAAGGTGGGGATAGAAAGATAAAGTGACTTGGGCAGGAAGAGAGGTGGATATGGTGATGCACTCCCCAACTCCCCCTTCAGAGAAGTCCTTCCTTGTAGCTGCTTTGTAAAGAGCCACCTTGCCCAAGGTCATACCCTCCCCAGGCTGGCCCATATCCAGTGACTGATGCTGGGGTGGAGGGTGGTGTAAAGGACTCAGCATTTCAGCTGACCTGGGATTACTCTGAAGGCCATTTTAGCTCCAGAATTCCTTGAGCTGTTAGCCAAGGCTGTCCCTGGACCTGTGCCACGACTCAGCTACCCTCTGCCCAATTCTGCATCCTTCCTGTCCTTTCCTCCTCAGGTTTTGATACCAAGGAAACTCTCTAATAAACATTTTGTGTACTGAATCCCATCTCAGAGCCTGCTACCTGGAGGATTCAAGCTGCAGTGGGCAGAAAGGTGAAATCCTATTCTACTTGTTGAGAGTTAAGTAAACAAAGGGACAAAGGCTAGAATAAATAAAAGCCTTGTGGGGATTACTGAGATTAGTTACCTGGATAGTGCAAAGTGTGCTTGAAAAGATAGGCTCTATCACTGCCAAAGCTTTGGGCTTTATCCTGGGAGGAGCAGGAAGCCTTCTGAGCAGGGATGTATGAAGAAAATGGTGTGTTAAGAGAATTAACATAATAGCATGGATTTAGGTAACAGAAATCATTAAAGTTATACCCAGTTCTCTTCCAGTTTTTCGTCTGTGCCTGATTTCATGCATCATCTGTAAATGATGGTTGAATACATTGTTTAATTGGAACCATGTAAGTTCAAATTTAAGAATTTGAAATTATTCTGGTAATGTATTCTTTTGGATCTTTTCTGAAGGCTGGGTCAGATTCCCTGACTTTATTCTATTCCTGAAGAGGGAAGGAAAGGTGCACTTCAAAGTTTCTTGGGCTCATCCAAAGGCTACCTGACATTTACCCACTACACATTTTCCAAATACTAGCCGACACAGCTGAGGCTTCTCTTGCCAGTTGAATTTGCTGTGATCACTTTCTTCTACAGGGAAAACTGAGTTGTCCACAGCTAGAACCAAGAGGGGAAACAGAATTGTGTGGTCTTCCTAGATTGGTAGATGAAGCAATTTACCTGGGGCACCCTGTGTTTCTTTCAGTTTTATAGCACTCTAGCTGGCTTGGAGGGAAGTGTTTTTAATTTGTTGTTGTTTCTTAATCTGAAGCAATTGGTTAGTTAATACTGCTGTTTAGCACTAATGAGGGGAAATCTTGGTTAGGAGGGCTGGGAAGTATGGCAGAAGATTCGGTTTTAAAATCATGTAAATAGAACCAATGTCAAGTGACTCTTGTAGACTTGAAGTAGCTTCCTCTCTATGGTGTATCAGGCTTGAGAACCAGCAGGAGAAAGAAATATTACATGTGTTTATGGTGATTTTCACCACCTGAAAGATTTATCCCCCTTTGGCCTTTAGTGTGAATTGGTAGAATATAATTTATCTGAATTTCATTGACAAAAGTAAAGATAAGCAACATACAACTATAAGCTTATTAAAAATACCCTTTGACAGGGCAGTGAAATGGTTGCCTGTTTACAGTTGGCAGTTTTTCTTAGGTGTTTTATAAAAAGTAGCCTCAATCTTGGCTGGTTTGGTCAATACCTCTGAAATAAATTCAGTTTCAGCTGCCCTTTGAATATTATATGCTTGTGTTTCCACAGAAACAATTTAGTTAAATTCAATATTCAGAAAGTGCCAGATGGAGATATTATAGACAAGCAGGAATGTAGGATGTTTAAGTACATAGTCATTTGAAATGAAATAAACAAATAGAACTAACTTCTTAAGATGACTCATAATCCCTGAGGAATGTTTGCATTATAAAAGTGCCTAGTAGTTTTCTAAAAGGAATGACTATCTCTTGCTTATAATTCTGTTTCTAGAAGTTGGTGCCTTTGGTTTATCAAAATACAAATTTAGGCCTGTATATATTATAATGAATACAGATGTATAGGAATGAGTTTCTTGATTTAACTTTGCATCAGAACAATTTGGTCTCTACAGTCAAAATGACATTTTGTGTATACTCTGTATGCTTTATTGGGGTTCCTAAAGTGCGTTGTTTAGTTTTATTATTTTGATATAGGGATTTTTTATATTTCCCATAAGTCTTATTATTTTAGTGGGATATGGGGGAAACAATTATGTGAATTACTGATTAGGCATGGGGGAGATTGGAAAATGGGGCAGAATAGAAGGCAGAAGGGATGTGGTAGTAGTACCTTGTCTTCTAGAGCTTCCAGACTGAAGTTGGGTCAGAGCTTAGCTCTTAGTAAACCTTAGATGTAGGTGTGAGTATCCATGACCCAATAGTGAAAGGATTCTACAGTCCTTAAATGTATTTGTGTTTTTTTGAGAATATGTTGTCTGGAAACGTAAAGTATTGGTAGTGCAGGTACATGGGTGGAATTATAGACAATAAAAAGGATATCAAGTAAACAGGAAAAAAAGCATTATTTTACATGATGGTTTTTACTTTAATTCCATGGCATATTAGAGATAGAGCCACTTCACCCTCATGCCAACTCTACCAGCAAACATCCTTTGCATCTCTGGTCTGTCCAGGCTGATTCCTTAATCAATCCTCTGTAGCTGCCTTTGCTAGAAGACAAGGCCAGTGCCATATATGAAAACATATTTGTTTTCAGCTGGTGGAATCCACATATTTCTATTCTTATTAGATTAATGTAACTTTTAAGACTTTAAAAATATACAACTGAGGTATGTCAGGCATGTCTTTTCATATAAGCAGTTTGATAATATCTGTCTAATTAAAATTTAAATATAGCCATTGATCCAGCAGGTCTATTTCTAGAATTTATTATCCATATGTAACCCCAAAAGGATGGGTGTGTATTATATGTACATGTATGAATATATGTGTACATATTTATATATGTATACATTTATATATAAACTAAACATTATATGTAAACATAATATATATGTAATATTTTTTTTTTTTGCGGTACCGGGGATTGAACCCAGGGGCATTCTACCTCTGTGCTATACCCCCGGCCCTATTTTTAATACTTTATTTTGAAACCGGGTCTCACAAAGTTGTGGAGGGCCTCACTAAGTAGAGAGAGAGAGAGAGGGAGCTGAGGCTGGCCGCGAACCCGGATCATCCGGTCTCTGCCTCCCAAAGTACTGGGATTACAAGCGTGTGCCACCACGCCCGGCTTTATATGTAATATTTATTTCAATGTTGTTTAATAGCAGTAAATACTGGGTACACCATTTAGTACTACCAATTGGATTCACTAAATAAATTATAGCACATGTGTATTCAGATTATTGACTGTCATGTGAAAAGGTGGAGTAAAAAAGGTATAGCAAGCATGTTAGGTAACAGAAAAGCAAATTGGAGAATAGTTTATATAATACAATCTAACTTAAATGAATAAAAGAGAAATGTCTGGGAATATAGCAGTGTTACCTGTTACAAAATATTTCTGGAAGGACATGCACAGTGATAAATTTGGAGAGTGGGATTTAGGGATGGAGTAGAGGGATTTTCATGTTTACATTTTCCTTTCTGTATTGTTTTGTTTCAGTAGTAAATGTATTTGTAAATATTTTAAATTAAAATATCAACCACTAGGAGTAAAATAAAAATACATAAGACAACAATGATGGTACCTTACATTTATTAGTATGAACAATAGGCCAGGCACTGTTCATGTAGCATATAATTACTCATTAAATTATCACAGAAACCCTACAAGATTTATCTGCTGAGAACCCTTTTTATGTATGATGAATTTCAGGTACAGAGAGATCTTTAGTTTTATGTCAAAGTCAGTGTATTAGGGAAAAGTTCAAATAAAAATGTTGAGTGTAGGTATTGATGAGAATTACTATTTATAAATGATCTATGTAACATAGAGGACTATAAAGATTGTGGCTGACTAGTTTTATGAACAGGAAGGAAGGGGAAGGTGAGTTCTTTTGAACCCTATGACTTCTGCAGTGGTTCTTAGGAGTTTAATTCAAGGGGAAGATAGGAAGATAGGCTATTTGATAAATTCCAAGGACTTCTATTTGGAAGAGTCATTTCCAGAGGAAAAAAATGAACTGCATTTTGGATTTTTTTGTAGATATCTTAAAACAGAAAGATATTATATGAGTCATATTTCTCATAAAAACTGGCTTAGTATAGTAAGAAAGAATCCTCATACTTTCAGAGATTATTGGTAGGTTGAGAGATGCTTAGAAATGATTTCCTCTGTTGCAATAGTTATCCAAGTACAGAAGAAAGAAAAATAGATTTTAGGCCAGGGTTTGAATGCATTTTAGAATAGTGGTTCCTTTATTTCACAAATATTCATTGTCTACTTCAGAAACACAATGAATAGATTTTTACAACCAAATCCAAACTCCTGGCACTTAAAATTCTCCTTAAAATTAAGGCTTCTTAGTCCTCTCCCTGTAACTGCCTATCTGTGATCAAAGCATGCTCTAAATAGAGAGAAACTTGTTTTCACGTAATTTTGATGGCAGTGTTTCTTTTTGCATCAACTATATGCTAGTCAAGGTTGTACCCCTCTATGAATCAATACAGAAACATGTAGAGAACACTGTGTGTCTGTGCTGGGAAGGGGGGGTTCACAGCCTGGCCTCACACAGGTAAACCCACTAGGGCACAGTATAGGATGGTGTTGAAATGTGCCTTATCTTGTGTAGTGTAACATATAAGAGAAAGCTTATTAAATCTCATCTTTTGGTATTTTGGGCAATGTTCTGATAAATTACTTTTCACCATATGTGGATGGGATGGAGCACTGGGTGAGATGGAGCACACAGCAGAGGGGACCTGCCCCTTCTGTCTGTCCCATGCCCCACAGGCCTCAGTGACACCTTGGCAGGTATTGGGAATCAAACCTGTTTCCCTGTGTCATTAAGGTTAATAAGCATGTGACCCACATCCCCAAATATAAACTTGGCCTCATATAAACTTGGATTGTGATTTTTTTCCCACTTTTTGAGAAAGAAAGCTTTGTTTAGTGGTTTACAGGATGCCTTTTTTCCCTTAACTATTGGTACACAAAACAAACATATTAGTGGCACTTGGATGGCATTTCATTTGCAAGAGCTAAAAGCATTAATGAAAATTTGTATTAATGCTTCATTAATAAATCAACACTTGGTAAGAAATTAGATCTTCCTTTTCCTGAGGCCTTTTACTGTGTCTCCATGTTCTGTTGGTCTAGGGGTCAGGAAACTCCTAAAGTTTGAGGTCAGATGATATCATATGGCATTTCCATTCTCTGGACCAATTAGCTGATGTTTATATCCATGGATTAATCCACCTACCCCCTGTTAAATGAGTTCTTTATGTGGATTGTGAATGTGTCTTTTATTTTCATGTAAGATTTTTAAAGACTAACAAACATGTGAAGTTTATGGCTTATAAGTATAGAGAGGGGAGAGTTTTTGGCTCTTGTCTAGTAATGCTATTCTAGCATGACTAAGTGAGGGAAAGTGGATACATTAAAACTCATTTTCACTTAGATTTGGCAGGCGTAATTCAACGGTTTTATACAGCATATATCTTCCTATTTATGTTCATTTTAATAGATAAGAAAATTAGAAAATGCTATTCACATAGTGTAGGAAAATCTAAATTATTTCCTTTGGATAATACCTAACCAGCTTTAACCTAGACAAATGAAATTTTTTTTTATTTATAAGAAGATATTGTTTTGTTTTTATACTTTTATTTTATTACAGCCATATCTGACCTCAGACTTTGCAGCACTTGCTTTTAAATTAGTAGGTTCTGAGGAAAACTTTCCAATAAAACCTCATTAACCTTTCAAAAAAACAAACATTTCCATCCCAGTTGGAACACAGGGAACATGAGTAACAATTAGACGTTAGAAGAAGGGAAACAGCAATCGTTCTTTCTCCTCTGACACTTTACTCGTTTCCATTTTCTCTCTGAGGATCAGAACCAGAGAAGTATTTGCATCTTAGGAAGCATATAGCTGATCTTTTATCAAGGGCTCAACTAAAGCTACCAATAAAAGTGGTGTTTTATTGGATGATTATCAAATAGCTTATACCAGTAATGTCTCCCAAAAAAAAGCCTGTTAGCATTTTGAAATTTAGTAGAACTAGGTAAGGCCCTCTTTTGCTTTTTAACTTCCAGACTAGTCTCCTAGGAATTTTTTTATGGGAGCTTCAAAGCTCAAATGTTGCATCTGATCACATCATGAAGCCACACTGGGGCAGGGCTGCTGGAGTTTACTTGGTATTGGCGTTCTGATCCTGACCCCTTACTCAGAAGACTTGCCCATTCTCTGCTTCTGTAGATGATCTCCCTCGGAAAGGTTAGTTCAGTGCCTGTTTACAGTCAGCTGCTGCAGACTGGTTTTAGTTATTTTCCACATCTGTAGGTTAGAGGGAGCATAAATGACTTCCTGTGGGTTCCAACCTGAATAAGGAAGTAAAAGTGAAACTTTCATGAACGCTGTGACTTGATGAAAACCATGATAAGTAGTTCTACAAATTGTATTAATGGAACTTGAAGATTTCTTTTAAATAATAGTCATAAAGAAAATAGTCTTAAGAATAATGTATACTTTATACACTTATATTCAGGTAATATATAAGTATATCTATATAGAGTCCCAAATGCTTTGTGTGTGTATGTTTTCTGTGAATATTGAGTGTGACAGGAATTTGCACTGTGTAAATGTAGATTATCAACTGGTTTTTTTTCAGTACTGGGGATTGAACCCAGGGTCATTGCACCTTTAAGCTACACCTTCCAGCTCTTTTTAGTTTATATTTTGAAGCAGGATCTTGCTAAGTTGTTGAGGGTCTCCCTAAATTGTGACAGGCCTCGAACCTGAGATCCTCCTGTATCAGCCTCCCAAGTACTGGGATTACAGGCTTGTGTCACCATGCCTGGCTCAAAATTTAATATTATTCAAAGTGTTTGAAAACTTTGAAGATTATAGATATGTTTTTGTTTAGAGAATGATGTTATCAAATTAATATTACTTATTTTAAGTATATTTTATTAGGAGGTCTAAGAATACTTGCTTTCATTCTTCTCGGATAGGGTCCAATTGGTATTTTAGGGTATAAAAGGAAGAAATATTATCAACAGATAATTCTTATGCAGAAACAAGGCACCTGGAAGTCATGAAAGAATCTCAAGTGCTAAAGATAATTCTTCTTAGAGAATAAGAGATTGAAGATTGAATCACTTAGCAAGGACTTTTAAATTATTCATTGATTTCCTCAGCAGCATTTTAATTCTTGCTTATGCACTTTTTCATGGCTGATTTTATTTATCTCATGTATGGCTATTTTTCTTTGTCCTTTTCTCAGAAGTACAAAGGAAATTTCATTAAAGCACAACATAGAATATGTTCACTGGCCATGCTTCATAGGAGACTCCCTGTATAATCTGGCCTACTTCCCTCATCACCTACTTAAGCGGTGTGGCTAATGTAATTGGGATTTCCACAGCCATTCAGGAACATTATTAATCTTTTTAAATGTAGATCTAGCCATAGAATAAATGTAGCTCTGGGAAATCTACTCAGTCTGGTAGCATGCCTTTATTCCCACCATTGGGGTGGGTACTTCTTTCTACCTACTTTTGCAATTTTGGAGGCACAGTTAGTTTTAATCTTATAAAGTATATGCCTTAATGTTCTACCTATTGGTAGAGCAAGTTTGGTACTTAAGTCTGAGAATCCGTGCAAAGTGTGTAAGGTTTTCGGTCTTGCAGTTTTTCTAATCGATGAGATGGAAAGCCCATTTCTTTTTTTTTTTTTTTTTTTTTTT
>PVJS01007257.1:0-29830 GCA_004027185.1 Glis glis | reverse complement strand
TTTAATTTTAGTGGAGAGTGTTCCATTTGTTTGTGTGTGTGTGTCTGTGTGTGTGTGTGTGTGTGTGTGAGAGAGAGAGAGAGAGAGACAGACAGACAGTGATGATAGTGAATTTGCCTTAAATGCATTTGTGTTGTTGTGGATATAGAGTGCTCTGTTACAAAATATTTTATGTTTTGAATCTTAAGTACTCTCTGCTTGTAATGATAGCTTCTTTAGTGCATTAAATTAATCTTAGTTTATATCTGAGGGTTTGGGTCTTAGGGTACTCACAAATAGTATTTTCATATTTCCTCATGATCCATTATCAGTATCACTAAAGAGGTATTCAGAAAGAGGAAACAGTTGGTCTAAGACTAGGAGGAAATTAATATCTATATACAGAATAGAAGTTCTTGAATTTTAGTCTCACAAGAGCTTATGCATCATAGTAAAATCAGTGAATATATATTAGGTAAATTAATTTAAATTAAAGCTTGCGGAGGACTGACCTGGAAATTTTTTAACATTAGTAAGGAAACATTAAATAATTCAAAGTGATGTGGAAGTCTTATCGTCACCATACATGCAAAAGATAAAGCAGTAGTGGAAAATGCCCAATAGTATAGAAATTATTGAATAGATATTTTTCAAATATTACTTTGTTTATTAAATAATAATAGCATTTCTAATTCAGTCCTGCTGCCTCAGTTTCTCCAAGGTGATAATTATTTGGGGGGCACAGGACCAGAAATAAGTGTAGGCCCAGATCTCTTTGGAAGGACCTTTGTTTCTACTATTAGAAGTTCATTTTCCTTTGTTTCACAAATAGCTCTCTTAACCACACTAGAACTTTCCCCCCCAAAATTCCTTACTTAATACTTTAGGAATTCAGATGAGATATATGATTGGCCAGGGTTGCAGGGGCTGTAGACTTACTACAATCTTGTGTTTTGTCAGCACCTTCATCAGTATGAAATCAGAAATGGGGTAGGGTTGCATTGGTGGTGAATTATAAATCATGTTAAGTTGTACAAGAATTTTGTATTGCTTTCCTCAGTCATCACGGTTTTTTCTGTTTGTTTGTTTTGGGTTTTTTTGCGGTACCGGGGATTGAACCCAGGGGCATTCTACCTCCACGCTACACCCCCGGCCCTATTTTTTTATACTTTATTTTGAAACTGGGTCTCACGAAGTTGCGGAGGGCCTCACTAGGTGTAGAGAGAGAGAGGGAGAGAGAGAGAGAGAGAGAGCCGAGGCTGGCCGCGAACCTGGATCCGCCGGTCTTCGCCTCCCAAAGTACTGGGATTACAAGCGTGCGCCACCACACCCGGCAGTCATCACGTTTTGAAGCTTGCAAGGTTGTGTTATTTTAACTACCTTTGGTTCATGCTATCATTCTTGACCTGGCTCCATTTTGTCATTTTTACATGGATTTCTCCCATGCCAACTCTTCCCCCAGCATGGTGTTGATGGTGTTCAAACTTAATATAAATGCCTATGTGGGAGCATTGTCATTTGTTGTGAAAATATTGGGCACCAATTCTGTGCATGTCACTTTTCTAGACTTTGCAGAAACAGTGGTAAACAAGGCACCAAATTCCCTGCTGGAAGAAGTTAATATTCTAGTGGGAATAGAAGAATGGTAGGAGGAGAGAACAGATTTGTTTTACACAAGTGGTCAAATAAATGTGGTAATTTCAGACTGTGATAAGTGCTGTGAAGGAAATAAACAAGGTGGTGATTCGGATTAACAGGATGATAGTGGGGCTGTTTGAGAAAGAGTTGTAAGGGAAAGTGTGTTGGTAACACTTGAGCAGAGACTGGAATGATAAGCAAGAGCTACCATGGGAAAAGAAGAATGTGGATGAACGGAAGCCAAAGAGGAAAGGGCAGGATGGGGAGAAAGGAAGGGCACTAGAGCATGGTGGAGTACAAGGGCTCAAGGTAGGGTGGAAGGAGATCAGGCTGGGAAGATAGGGAGTGGCCAGTTTATGTAGGAATTTACAGACTAGGATGCACAGGTTGGGTTCCCCATGAAACAGCTGGAGGTCTGTGTGTGAAGGAATTACTGGGGAGTTCTCCTTGGATCAACACATGTGAGGAAGTGAAGATGAAGAACTGGTCAGAGAGAGGAATTGTACAGCAATATATCTCAAGAAAGTCCTCAGTTGATCATATGGTGGGCTCTAGGGTGGGGCCATGTCTTTATGGTTGTGTAGAGACTGCCATCGAATGCAGGCACTCAATGAGAATGACCTTTGGTGACCTTTTCAATGAGCGACCTTTGCTGAGGTCGCTCTCTTTAGCTGAGGCAGCTTGCTCTGGCAAAGAGCCTTTCCTGGGGACAGATCTCAGCTGAGAGCAGCTGCTCCCTCAATCCCAGCAGCTGGGGAGTGAGCACCTGGGTCCCAAGAGTATGCCACAGTATCTGTCACACCACGGAACAGTTCAGTTCTGAGGGCTCAGCTTGCATTTCAGAATCTTGCTTACACTTACATCTTTAAGTACTCAGTAAATAATTGAGACGACAACAGACACTGTTGTACACGTAAGAATATGTGCATGTATGAAATTATGTCATTAACTTGTATGTGTAGATGTGTATTTTTTTTTTTTTTTGCGGTACTGGGGATTGAACCCAGGGGCATTCTACCTCCAAGCAACATCCCCAGCCCTATTTTTTTATTCTTTATTTTGAAACAGGGTCTCACAAAGTTGCGGAGGGCCTCACTAAGTAGCTGAGGCTGGCTGCGAACCCGGATCTTCCGGTCTCAGCCTCCCAAGTACTGGGATTACAGATGTGTATGTTTTTAAAGATGGAACTTGGAATGGAGGGTGCTCAGCATCAAATGGCTTTGTTCTTGCTCAGCATAAGGCTGAAGGGGGACAGTGTACTTCCACAATCAGAAAAAGCAGAAGGGATTTGGGAAGAGTAGGGAATAAATTGGGAAATGATTTACTGTTTTTAGTTTCTTCCTCCTTCTCCCCACTCTTCCTCTCCTCTTTTGTTCCAGTCCGTCCGTCCTTCCTTCCTTCCTCCCTCCCTCCCTCCCTCCCTCCCTCCCTCCCACTCTTACTTACCTCTTCCTTGTATTTTAACCAGTCTTTTCTCTTTTTTCTTCCATGGTCATTTTTTGGGTGTAGGATGAATTTTGTAGAGGCTGAAGACAAGGTTATAAGTGTATTTTCCCCTTTTATATAAGAAGTGATGGTGATGTGGCCTAAGGCAGTGGAAGTTGAAGGCAAAGGTGAGATGGATTCAACACTGTGCAGGGTCAGAGAGTAGGAAGTTCTGTGACTGAATACATGGATGAGTGGAAACAGAGTAAAAAGGGAAGGGAAACTTGGGGCATCAGGAACTAGAAGAGGATGAGTTCCATTCTGTGAAGGATGCTCCTCAGTACAGCCGTGTGAAGATTGTCCTCTGTCAGTGGGAGATGTTAGAACAGAGGTCAGGCTAGAGATGCAAATTTTAGAAACATGCATAGTGGTGATAAGGTTACTGTGCCATTTCTAATATCAAATACATTCAATGGAAAGTATGTTATTTAATTGGAAAGCTATTTTATTCTTATGTATTTAAAGATGGGCATAGTTAGAAAGGAGAAGGCACCATCCTTCCCCTAGGGCTTCTAAGTCTTTTGAATGAGACTGTTTACCAGATGAAATTCTGAAAACATACAGCGCTCCTTGTGAAGGACGCTCATAATGTAGTGGAGAGATCCATTTACTTGCCTCATGCTGCTTTGGCGTGGCAAGAGTTTTGGACTGCTTGGCAGTAATGTAGCTTTGACAGATTGCCTTGGAGTAGAGAATCTTCAGGAAGGCTTTTTGAGATTTAACAACTCTATGAAACCAGTCATTATATGGTAATGAAGAACATTAGATGCTTTTTTTTTCCTGAGCTTGAGCTACCTGATGGCTATTTTATTTGATAAGGTGTAAATGTTTGTTTAATTGAAAGAAGAATTTTTCTTGTGCTTTTTATCCTGTAAATGTCATAGAACTTTAGAAGTTTTAATTTGTATATGATCTTGTAACAGAGAAACCATCTGAAAATTATAATGTTTGTGAGAGATTCTGCATGGTGAGTGAACCAAGGGGGCTGTAGGAAACAGGTCTAGTGCCTGGTGGTTTAATATTTCATCTTAAGGGCAATGGGAGAATACAAATATCCCATTTGTATTTGGCTGCTTTCGTACTACTGACAAGAACAGTCAGAAGCTACCCATTTTCAGCTGGCAGGTGGATGTCCAAGAAATTCTTGAGTTTCTTATTTCTTGTAAAGCATATGCCACATGAAAAGCTTTAGAGGCTGAAAGCTTTCCTTATTTAGCCACAAGATAAAACTTGCTGCTCACTTGTGGCAGATTGTTGATTATTACCCTTGTCTGACTTTATGTTAATTCTGAATTGGTGGGCAATGTCCATTGGTCCATTTCAGTCATTAGCTCTCCTAATAAAGGGACTGGCAGTTTTTTAGGTTATCAGTTTTTTTCATCCTAGTTGGATAGAGCATTTGAACTGAGTTTGATTGGTGACCTGGCTTGACCTTAAGATGGCTTGTGACCACACGCTACAGAAAATGACATGTAAAGCCAGTTGATGTTTAGTCAGTTAGAAAACATCCCTCTAGCCATATTGTGTGGACATTGTACTGATAAGGGTTTTGCTTCTGTAGATTATAACTTAGTAATGATTTGTGACAGAATAACTTGTAATATAAAATGGTTACTGTGTGCTAGGAAGTATACTTTTCTCTGCTTCAGGAGCACATGGCCAAAATTCCAACATGAGGACTGGTGAAATTATTTCCCTCAAACGGAAGAAGAAGGAGAAAATGGAAGGATTGTTAATAATTTCTTAAGCTCTGATTTGGAAAGGTCAAAATCTATATATCTCTATATACACTATAAAGATATATCTAGATACCTTTCTATGTATCTAAATCTCCATTATTTCATCCTTGTTATTTGAAAATATTTTGAGAAATCCTGCCCATTTTCCTATAAGATAAAATTAAATTTTAACAGCAAAGGAGTTGCTTAGAATTAAGTGCATTTTAGTCACTTGGCATTCATTCATTATACATCTTTTTTTAATTGTCATTTTCACTGAAGATAAGGACACACCAGCTAAATGTTTATCTATAGTAATTTTCAAAGATATCCATTATTTATTGTAGTAAGTGGGTAATTTTTATGATTATATTGATATAAAGTTAAAATGTTCCTATTATATACTTTTTGCAACATTACCTAATTTTGTTTCTCTCTAATTTTTCATAATTTTTAAATTTAATTTACTGTTCTTCATAGACTCGTGAGTTTCCTATTTAAAGTCTGACTTGTAAGTTACATATATCTGTTCAAATGATATAAGGTGGTATCAGGGATTCTTACATATGATGGTGGCTTTAGAAAATCATTTGGATGATACCAGGAGAAAAGCTGAGCTGTTGTTTGGAAGGGGAATTGGATTCGGAGAATGTCTCCTGTGTTTAGTTTGCTCTCTCTAGGTGCTTACCAACAAGACTCAACAAAGAGAGAGGGACTTATTTCAGCCTCTTCTGTCCTGGAGGCCTGTATGGGAACCTGTGGCAGGCTCTGCAAACGCACGTCAGGACAAGCCAACCCAGGTCTCCCTTTCAGGGAATCCACTGGCGACAGTGGGAGAGCATGGGGCACTGCTTATGTAACTGCCACAGCACATTATTTGAAACTGACCTCAAGACTTTGATTTGCTCAGTTTATTTTTAGAAGTAATGACAGTATAGCACTTTGAGGCCTAGATGTTATTTCTAGACTGAAGAGTAATGTTATTTTTCTGTGAAATAGAATTTCAGGATTTTAAATGGGTTTTTGGTAAATATTTCTGAAACTTTTCCAGTAACCAAGATGTTCTGGGTAGAAGGGAGAGATGGGAAGCAGTGTGGTTGTTCTATTCCTGCTGACCTTCTATCTCAGACAGTGTGACTAAAGGGTGCCATGGATCGGGACACCATTTCCTTGACCCTTGTTCCGATGGGTCTCCTGACATACAAAGAAGGAAAGCATTCATTACATTCAGCCACTTGCCTTCTAACATTAAATTTGAAATTATAATCATACATACAATACCTTCTGTTCTCTATAGGGAGTATACTGGTATTTATATTTTGTAACCTGTCATATCTATTAGTTTACCTAAGACATTTGGGGATTCGTACACACACACACACACACACACACACATACACACACAAACACAACAAACACATATAAATATACACGTACATACAAGTGACTAGAATGCATGAATAGTAACTTTTTATGTATATATATATATTTTTTAAATTATGTGTTAATTTATATGACCTATGGTTATTCAATATAGATATCTATATACAGAGAAATGCACTTAGATCCATTTAATATGCATAGTTATAATTTTCATTAGCCTGCTAATTAAAATTCTTGCCTATAGGCCTTCCTCCTCTGGTTCCATACTCCAGTCAACTAACTCTTTTGTATTGCTTAGGTCTATCAGGCACTGTTCTGTTTTTATATGTAAATCTCTCAACAACCCCACAAAGTAAGGGCTACTAATAGCTTCATCTTTTTTATATGCTTTTATTGGTGTATTATAGTCTCACATCATAATGTAGTTCATAGTTTTATTGACATACATGCACACAGCATTTGAAACTGAGGCACAGGGAGGTCACAGAGCTTGCCCCAGCTCATAAAAACTCCAAAGTGGTAGAGGTGGTATTTGAACTGAGGAAACTCTAAATCTGAGCATTTAACTGCTTTGCAAACAAAATCTAGTAACTTCGCCTCTCTGATTAAAATCTGTACTTCCTGAAGCAGAAAGTCCTGTTTAGCATAGGATGGGTTTGTTAGTTCTTTATGGTTCTCCCAAGCTCACTTTTGAGTTTGTTGTCCACAGGCAAGTACTTCAGACTCTTTGCTGTTCTCCCAAACCTCCATATATTTTTTTCTGACTCTATCATGTAGATCATGCTATGCTCTTTGTCTAAAATGTGATTCATCACTGTGCCCTATTTGTTCTTCAAAGCCCAGGTCACACGTCCTTTTTTTTATTTTTCATTGCAATTATTTATTTATTTATTTATTTGTTCATTTATTGGTGCATTGTAATTATACATTTTGATATATGTCAGGGTATCAACATCATACATGCACACACTGCACATTTAGCCCTTTTTTATGCCTTGTAGTTAAATCATCTGTTTTCTTACTGTGTCCCCACAGTATTGAATATGTAGCTCAGTTTTGGTGCCTCTTCATTGGGTAGTGTGTGTGTGTTCTTCTCTCAGTCTGCAAGGCTCCTTGTGGACAGAGATCTTTTCCTCATCTTTGTATCCTCAGCACACCTAGCACAGAACCTGCTCCACACATAGCACTTGTGAAATATTGTCAGTATTTGAGTTCAACATTGAATCAGTTTGTATCTAAGAGTACATAAGGAAGGTAGAGGCAACCAGAATCTGGCAGCAAACCCCTGCTGACAAGAAAATGTGTTCCTTGTCTTTCTCTGGGAATACCATGTGCTCTCCGCTGATTTCATTTGACTGTCTAGTAACCAGATTCAACCCTCAGCCATGCCCCCATATCCTTGGTGCTGCTTTGCAGGAACTTGTCTGGTTTTCAGTCAGAGTTTCCTGTGCAGGTGGTGGAGGATCTTGAAATGCTTGAAACCTAACCATTACACCCACTTGAAATAGTTTCTCTCATCTGTGTGTGATAAGAGGTGGGTGGGGAAAAATTAGTGCACATAGCACATTACTTGGAGTTGAGATCACCAATTAAATGTCATGAATGGGGTAAAATAACACATACTAGTTGTGCTTAGAATATGTGTTCCTCAAATTTCTATTCACTTCAGTTTAAAAAGACAGTTTTGAAATGTTTGATGAACATTAACTAATTCCCCAGTACCGTACCTCTTTTAATCACTTTTCTGGATTATAGATCATCTGACTCAAGTGTACTTAGGGTCACCGGCAGATGACTGAATATGGTGAAACTGAGAGCCTTTTATTTCTCTAAGTAAAACAGTGAGTTCAGTCAGGTTTATTACAGTCATAGAGCACTATGTACTTTAGCCCTTCTTTGATCCAGAAAAACTCTGATGATTCATTTTGACTTGAATTAAAGAAAGTTTGAGTTAAAAAATTATTTAGAAAACTAATAATAGTACAGGAGTACTTTTTGTGTTTACTGAACTAAATGCTAACATAATTTCTAATTTTAAATAAGCTGAAGACCAAACGAAAGGGTTTTGCATGATTTCAGCAAAATAAAGGCTGAAAGAAATAGAGATTATTCAGGAATGTTAGGCACTTGATTTGGAATAGAAGAAAAAAAGGGAGGAAGGAAGACAAGTTTGGCCTATTCATAATTGCAATATACATTTCTTGTGTTGGGCTAGAAGTTGAAATCTTAATGACACTGAAATAAGGGATTTTAATTTTAAAAAACTTATAAATTTTGAAAATGCATAAAATGGAAGATGCTAGCATTCTCCAACTTAGAAAACTTCATGGCACTACTATTTTAATTCAGTTTATAAAAATCTGAATATAAAAAAAGGTTAAAAAATCTGAATGTAGGGCTGGGGTTGTAACTCAGTGGTAGAGTGCATGTATTTTATTTTTGTTTTTGTTTTTTGGTACTGGAAATAGAACCCAGGGGCCTTCTACCTCTGGGCTACACCCCCAGACCTATTTTATTTTTTATTTGGAATCAAGGTCTCACAAGTTGCTGAGAGCTTCCCTAAGTTGCTGAGGCTGGCTGCAAACCTGCGACCCTCCTGTCTCAGCCTCCCAAGTACTGGGATTACAAGTGTGCGCCACCACACCGGATGAGTTTGTGTTTAGCATGCACAAGGCCCTGGGTTGGATTCCCAGCATCAATTTAAAAATAATCTGAATGTATTTTTTTTATATATTTTACTTTGCTGTAAAGACTATTTACACTTAGAATTCTTTTTTAAACGAATAAATTAAAACAAAATATTGTTCTTCCTCCTATACCAAGATAGCTACAACATTTAGTGTGTTTTCTGTGCTGTGAAGAGTTTCATGTCATCTAAATTAATTCTGGCAGTTTCCCTGTGTCTTAGTTAGTTTCATGTTGCTATAACAAAGTTCCAGAGACTGGGTACTTTATAAAGAAAGGGTTTATTTTGCTCCCAGTTGTAGAGGTCCAAGAGAAAGTGGCACGATCAGCTTCTGGTAAGGTATGGTAGGTTGCATCACATTGCAGGAGAGCACCTGCTAGAGAGGTCACAAACAAGAGGAAGCAAAAGAGCCAGCCAAGAGAGCCAAACTCAGTAACAGCCCACTCTACGGTAGCCAATCCAATCCCTCAAAACCTAACCTACTGCCATGAATGGGGCGTTAATCATCTCCTCATGTGGTACCCCAGTGACTCACCACCTCTCACTAGACCCCACCTCTTAAAGGCTCACTACCTCTCAATATTGTTATATTAGGGACCAATTTTCCAGCATATGAGTTTTTAAAGGACAAATGGTAGTACCCTGTAAATCATTACCATCTTCTATCATGTAAATATGGAAAGGAAGCTAAGGGATTTCCCACAAAGGAAAGGGGCAGAGTGAAATTCAACCTCAGGGCCGCTGCTCCAATATCCCATGCTTTTTCTGACATATCACTGGGTAGAAATTTTCAGTTCTGAGTGCAGATATCCCTTGAGCTAGGGAAATAAGCACAGTGGAATTATAAAACCAATCAAATTACAAACTGAAACTGGAAAAGTCTGCTTTAAAATTGGGAATGTCATCTGGCATATTTTAAACAGAAGTCATCCAAATGAAAAATTTATTCATATTTTAATTGTTATTTAAATCTCAGTAGATTTGATTAATCATGGGTTCACCAGGTTTTTACCTATGATTTTTTGCCCCTCAATTTATGATCATTTATTTTTATAGAAAGAAATGAACTCAGGATAATATTTCAGGTAAGATTTTTGTTACTTGGAAGAGTCCTGAAATTTTTTGTTTTTGGTGAATGTTTTAGATTGAAATTATGAGTAGGGTAAACTTGTCTTCTTTCTTCTTTTTTTCTCCTCTATTCTAATGAAGTGTTTCAAAGTGATTGGCCATCTTGGAATTGGCCATGCCACTCATTAGCTTTGTTTAAATGAAGAGTATATAGTATATCTAAATTTTTATATATTATTCTGAAGTATTATACATGATAGAAGGGAGGAAGGAAGAGAAAAGAATATGGCTTAAGGTTAAATATAGCTAGCAATAAACTGAATATTTGCTTAAGTAAATACCATCAATAGGAGGCAATACATGGGTCTTCTAGTACTTCCTTCATTTGATGTATGATTATAGGAAAATCACAGAAATCTTTTTGTACTTCATTCTTTCTGACTCTTAATTTAGGGTAATATTCTTTGTGACTTACCTATCTCACAGGGAGATGGTGAAGATTAATTGCCCATAGCAGCCAAGGGCCCAGTGCTGCCCCAGAGAAAGGTGTTCCATAAATCAGACTATTCGTCTCTAGTACTTGCACAGGATAACACTGTCACTCCACATCCTAATGGTGTCTTTCACATTCAGGCCAAGGACAGGTTTTTCCTGTGACACAAAAACACTTGTCCTCCATGCCTGGGTGGGTTCCCTCTCCATGTGCCTCACTGTCTTCATCTGTCAAAGCAGCAGTCCCTGGTTGGTTAATCCCTAAGAGGGATCGAGTTGCTCCAATGTATATCCTTTTGCTTCTCTTGTCCCTCCTAGCTTCTTGAACCTATTGAGCTATTTTTTTTAAAGCCCATGTCCTATTGCAGAACTGTGATTGACACAAAGACAGGACATCTAGATCCCCTCCGAGGAGGGCACACTTTCTGGCCCTGGGGAGGGCAACAGAAACTCCAGGTCAGGTTGGCTTTGGCAGTAGAGAGCTGGCTCTCTGTAGGTCATGTCCCTCCTGTGGTACCTCGTATCTGATGACAAAGTTAGGAGCAATTTGGGCTCATCTGGACAACTCTGATGGACAGATTTGCTCCAGAGCGCTTTGCTGGGCTGAGACATTGTGGGGTTTGTCTCACAATTCAGTCTTTCATACTGCCTGATCTTCCTTTCCCTTTCCTTTACAGCTGCACTGATAAAATCTTATAGGTTTTCTCCAAAAATTCTTGCACCTCACATGCCATCTCAACATCTGGTCACAACCTGAGCAGTGACAAGAACTTAAACACAGTGTGAAATGAGGACAAAAACAAGGGAAATCTTCAAGCCACAAGTGAATAGGCTTCTTTATAATGGACTTGTTTCATATTCTGTGGTTAATTAATTTGGAAATTTTATTTCCATATTAAGATGAATCATGTCCAAAAAAGAAAAGGGTAGTCACTATCAGGCTTGTGATAGAATTTATGTATAGGGTAGCTGTGTAGGATTTTTCCATATGACATGAAGCCTTTGACAATTAAGGTTTTTAGTTCTATTAATGACATTTGTAGTTAGTTCTTTGATCACAATCCTTAATTCCTAAATTTGCTTAATATTTTTGTTTCATTGACTTTTATTAGTCTTTTAAATGGAATATCATGCATCCAGAATTCCTAGTTCTCTTTGGTATAGATGAGATATATACTTTAAAGTGCTCTTTAGTTGGTCTTCAAACAAATCACTATAACAAAGAGGACTTACTTCCCTTTCTTCTTTCCTTTTCCTTTATTCCTTTCTAAATTGTTTATTTTTATTTTATTTATTTATCTTTTGTGGTACTGGGGATTGAGCCCAGGGTCATTCTATCTCCAAGCTACACCCCCAGCCCTATTTTATTTTTATTTTTATTTTTAAACAGGGTCTCACTAGGTTAATGAGAGGCTCACTAGTTGCTGAGGCTATCCTCGAACCTGCGATCCTTCTATCTCAGCCTCCCAAGTACTGGGATTACAAGCGTGCACCACCATACCCGGCTTCTAAATCCTTTAGATTTCTCTTTGTCTTAAAAGGTAGCTGCTATGAAATTAATCTTAAAAAAAAGTTTTATACTGTTTCTAAGAAATGAGATTTTATATTGTAATGGAGGTTTGGTGTTTCCTTGCTTGTACTTTAATTTCCAGTTTACATTTAGAGATTTGGCTTAAAATGTTTTTATGGTTTGAAATAAGATTTGTCAAAACTTAGTTATGTAACTTTTTAAAATTTGCTTTTTCTTTGTTCATGGTGCAGGGCTATTACTTAGGATTTCTCTGCTTTCTTTTACTTGGTACTATTGATTTTTTTTAAAACTGAGAACAGAAAAGCAGAGCTGGGGGGATATATGACTAGTTCTAATGCTAGATATCTAGGGAAGAATTAAGAAAAAAAATGGACTGACAAAACGTAAACTTTTAAAAAACAACATGTGTCAATAGAAAAGAGAATAACTGACTGAATTCTGACATTATGTGTTAGTAAACCTAAACTGCTTTTGACTTTACCCACTGTTTATGTTGTGGGCATAAAGTACATCTCTTTTGCCAAGACTTTGAAAGCTTAATTAGATCTCTAGCATAAACAAGTTTTCATGTTTTTTACTTTTTTTTTCTTTTATCTATTTATCTATCAGATTTTGCTGCCTTTAGTGATTTAGCCCCACCAGAACCCCAGAGCAGCAATATGTGAATGGAATGTGTTCCAGGAATAAACTAAAACCAAACATAGTACGTAGTATATCGTTCCTCTTGTATGCAGTATAAGACAAGCCACATCTCTGCTATTAGCAATTTGGGCAGTGGCTCCTTTGGTGTGGGAGGTAAGACTAGGAGTGTGGGTGTTGGTAATATTCTGTTTCTTGATCAGGGTGCTGGTTATATGGATGTGTATTCATTTTGTGAAGGTCATTGTGCAATATAATTATGACATCTGCAACTTTCTGTTTGCACTTTATACTTAAATAAATGTTTTTTAAAATATCAGGCTGGGTATGGTGGTGCATGCCTGTAATCCCAGTACTTGGGAGGCTAAGACAGGAGGATTGCAAGTCCAAGCCAGCCTCAGCAAGTTAGCAAGACCCTGTTTACAAAGAAAAAATAAAATAGGGCTGGGGTTGTAGCTTGGAGGTAGAATGCTCTGGGCTCAATCCCCAGCACCAAGTAAATAAATAAATAAATAAATAAATAAATAAATAAATAAATAATAAAAATGTTGGCTAGGGAAATGCCCTTGGACTAAATGTAGGTGGTCTCTACCTAGAATTTTAAGGATCACAAAACCAAGTATAGAATCACAGAAATGGAAAAGGCATCAGTTGAACCCATGGACTTTGTGAGGAATAGATGCCCAAAAGGCTTTAGAGTCTTACAGGTATCCTGTACTACAATGATTTCATGTTTTACAACTGATGAAACATGGTCAGTGAGGTTAAGTAAGTGGCCAGGATTTTGCCAGAGCCTGCTGAAGAGCACCTGATCCATCTGCTTCTGCGGCTCACATCCTTTTCACCGAGTGACTCGGCCTGCCTCCTAGCACCAGCTCCTCCACAGGACTGTTCTTTATTGAGAAGGGGTTGGGGTTAACATAGCTTAGGAGGATTCCTGGTGATAACTCATACAAAAAGGATTTATTTTGTCTAACCCTCTGGTAACATGATTTTCTGCTGACCCAGATCTATCAAATTACAGAATATTCCAGTTATTTGAAATGTTACTATAGATTTTAAAACCTTTACTTCCATGACAATTAGTCTCTCAAGTAGCTATTATTGCATAGCTGTTTTAAAAAACAATTTAGATTGATCTTTGAAGCTTGAATCAAGATGGTACTGGATACTCTCATATCTATGCTTATGTATTCAACCCATTTAACACTGATATGATACTCCTTTTAGATTTTTATGTGCTCTGCCACCATGAAAATCCACATTTTTCTCTGTAAATGTGGATTATTTTTATGTGACTGATTTTTCTCTTTAATACAAGACCTATAGTTATGATTTTGTAATATGCATATGATTTATATATGTATGTATGATTTTTGTTTTCTCATAACCTAATAAGTAATCTTTTCTTTGTTGATAAGCATTGAATTTTCTAGAGTCTACTTAGTTCTCTTCCAGTGGCCACTGCTGACACAGGGCCTTCTTATTCAGGTGGTATTGTGTTGTCTGACTTTCATAGCAGCCTCTAGATTAATTGACCAGTATGCTTATCTTTCTGTGACCCCTGAAGAAGCAAGTTGTATCCATAGCATCTTTTTCATTTTTTTGTATCCATTCTTTTACTTACACTTTCCTGTTTGTACCACCGTCTTCCTGTTTATTCTTAAATTCATTTAATCAATATTTATTGAATATTTGCTGTCGACACACAGTGTCTTAGGTTCTGGATATAAAATAGTGAATAAGAAAAAAATCAGCACAGATCCTTTTGTCTTGGTTACTTTATTGCAGAGACCATTAAAAAAAACTTGCACATGAAAAGAAATAAAAAATGTGGCAAACACTGTAAAGAGAGGAATTTGTATTCTGTGTGAGAACCAATAATAGGGGCATTGACCACATTGGTAATGTAATGGCTTCCTTGAAGAGAAGAACTTGGTTTTGGTTCTGAAGAATAAGTAGATATAAACCAGACAGAGAGGAGGGATGAACATTCCAGTGGTCTCAAAAGTGCAAGGTTGTCCGAACATTGTGCAAGGGAGAGGGATGGAACTTTACCTCCTCCTTTTTAGGGTTTCTTTTTGGCTAGGCCTGAGAATGAAATTGACATAGGTGATCAACAGGAGAAAAAAAAGCATACCAATTTATTTAGTACACGTTTTACCCAGCATGGGCACCCTCATAAAGAAAGGAAGACCCAAAGAAGAAGTTTGAGCCAATCACTTACATACTGAATTGGACAAAGAGGAGTAAGTTGTGAAAAAGCAACCAAATTATGTGGAGAGGCTTAAAAGATTAAGAGTTATCTGGGCTTGTACAGAATTCTCTCTGTCTTAACTTTCCATTTTTAATGATAAGAATGTTGCTTTCCTTCTAGTGTAGAGAAGGTATCTTTTATATCTCCTGCTTTTAAGAAACAGAAGGGAAGCCAGGAGTGGTGATTCGCACTTGTCATACCAGTACTTGGGAGGCTGAGACAAGAGGATTGCAGGTTCTAGGTTCTATTGCTGAACATAGTGAGACTCTCAGCAACCTAGCAAGACCCTGTTTCAAAACAAAAAATAAAAAGATCTAGGGGGTGTAGTTGGGAAGTAGAATGTCCCTGGGTTCAATCCCCAGTACCACACACACAAAAAAAAAGAAAGAAAGAAAGAAAGGAAAATGAAAGAAACAGAAGGGAAGCCCAACATAGTGGCATGTGCTTGTAACCCCAGTACTTGGGGGGCTGAGACAACAGGATTGCAGGTTGGAGGCCAGCGCTGATAATTTAGCTAGACCCTGTTTCAAAATAAAAAAATAAAATAGTGCTGGGAGTATAGCTCAGATGATGAAGTGGTATGCTTCTAACTCGTTTGGCGGCACATTTGAGGAGCTCAAAGAAGGCCAATATGACTGGAACAGAAAGTGTGTGAGGATGTAGAGGAAAGTTAATAACAGAGAGGACAGCTGGCTGGGTAAAGTGGAGGAGTCACTGGACTGGTTTGGAAAAAGTTTTCTGTAGGAGACGTTGAACAAGCAATTTGGAAAATGAGCGATTGGTGTTTGGAGACTGGGGTTTTTAACTCCCTTATTCAGGAGAAGGAGGACCAAGTTTCAAGGAATGACTGTCAGCGTGGTGACTGAAATGGAGTGGAAATAGATCTCCCGAGACAGGGAGGTCAAGGTACTGAGAGGCTGAGTGTCGGACCAGTTATCTGGGTGTTTGTCGAAGTAGCCTAGCATGCTGGCTGGCTTTCAGTGAAGTAGAAGGTGGCCAGGTGCCAAGCCTTTAATAAATAAAGAAGATTGACTGGTGGGAGGGGGAGGGAGAACGACTTAGTGTGCCAAATAAACATTTCCTAAGACTTGAATGGCTTGTACAATGAAGTTCCTGGATTTTCAGTGATGTCTTTTTCCAATTTCTCATTCTATTTTGGCCATTATGTAAATATATCAATATCTGAACCAAAGGAGGCTCCTGTCTGGGTTACATATTCCAAGATGGGACAGGCATTGTATCTTAATCACTTGCATGGAGCATGAATAGATTGTGGTTTACCCAAAGACAAGTGGTAGACATCAATGAACAAAGCATAGTGATGAATGATGAAGTAAAGAGGGAAGCTACTTTAGAGGGGAGGTTACAGTGTTTTCATTTTCATACAAGTCTGCAGATTTTATAAACTTTACATGGAAATTTACCTCTGTGACTAGAGTTACCTTTGCATGTACATCATTTATGTAGTAGTCTGTTATTTCTTTCAAAAGTCAACTTTTTAATCAAAATAATTTCTCTTTGATTCTCTTTGCCATTTATGCAAATATTGTGAGGGGCCAATTGGCTATATCTTGTGACAGAAATTACACTGAGGGGCAAAGCTCTGATATGGTATAATAAGTTTTGTCTGAAAAGGATGTCTTCCTGCCTCCTCCTTTCTCCTCCTTTCCCAATTCTTCTTTGTAAGTTTTATCATTCATTCATCAGGTAGCCAGCAATCTCTCTGTACCAGCAGTTGTCTAAAGAGGATTTAGACTGTTTACAAAAGTGTATGAGCCGGGCGGGGTGTGGTGGTGCCTTATGCCTGTAATCCCAGTACTTGGGAGGCTGAGACAGGAGGATTGCAGGTTCGAAGCCAGCCTCGTCAATTTAGCGGGGCTCTCAGCAACATAGTGAGACCTTGTTTCCAAATAAGAAATAAAATTGGGCTGGGGGTGTAGCTGAGTGGTAGAATGCCTCTGGGTTCAATCCTTAGTACCACACACACAGAAAAAGTCTATGAACTATGATTTTTTTTTTTGTGTGTGTGTGGTACTAGGTATTGAACCAGGGGCATTCTACCTCTCAGCTACTCTCCCAGCCCTATTTTATTATTATTATTTTTTATTTTGAAACAGGGTTTTACTAAGTTGCAGATGGCCTCACTAAGTTGTTGAGGCTAGCTGTGAACCTGTGTTCCTCCTGTCTCAGCCTCGTAAGTATTGGGATTACAGGTGTGTGCCACCATGCTTGTCTTGAACTATGGTGTGTGTGTGTGTGTGTGCCCATGTGTTTTACTAGGGATTGAGCCCAGGGGCATTCTACTTCTGAGCTATACCCCCAGTCCAATTTTATTTTTTAATTTGAAACAGGTCTCATTAGGTTGATGAGATTCTCACTACTTGCTGAGGCTGTCCTCGAACCTGTGATCCTCCTGTCTGCTGAGACATGTACTGAGATTACAAGCGTGTGCCACCATGCCCAGCTCAAACTATGATTTTATAGTCAAAAGAGCTTGCTATGTATGTGCAGAAGAAAAGACTGGTAGAAGATGCATCAAAATTATAAATAGCAGTCTGTCTAGCTAATGGAGTTGTAAATAATCTTTATTTCTTTTAATGGAAATCTATTTACATTTTCCAGTTAGAATCTATCATCTTTACATTAAGATTTTTAAAAATAATACTGGGGAGAGTGGAAACAAACAAGTCTGGAATTGGGCTATGTGAATAGGAAAAGATTTACTGGGTAGGAGATCCGTGAGTTGTGAAAGGTGGACTGTGCAGGTGTGGGTGATCGCAGTACGTTTGATTCTTCTGCAGAAGGGAATGCAGCACGCTCTCTTCAGAGGCTTCTGGCCACAGTCCAGGGTCTCCAGGTCACTTAGCAGAATTCCTAGAGTCTCAAGTTTTAAGGAGCAAAGAGTACAGTTTCTCCTTAGTGCCGCTGGTGTTTTATTCCCCGAGGAGAGGTAGCCATTGATTTCTTTTTAACTGTTGTACACAAAGACCAATAAGCTCCTGGGGCTTCTCTCTTACTCCCTTTCCAGCTATTAGGGAGTGTGGTTTTTGACTCTGACAATATCTGCAGATTAACACAAATAAGAAAGTGTGTTCAGTGTCACTCTGCAGACAGACACTTAGGTGGGAAGTGGGTCTGTTAATGTTTTTTAAACATCTTTTTTATATATACTTTTATTGGTGCCTTGTAATTATACATTGTAATTATATAGTGAGATTCAAAGTGATACAAATATACATGCACCCAGCACTTGATGTGTTTCCTTTTGTATTCCATCCCCTTCCTCCTTTCTCCCTCCCCATATCCATTAGTGATATTGGTAAAAATACCTTCATGTGTGGATATAACCTTATTTGAACTGTTCCCTTGGGTCTGTTAATTTCAGATGGGAGTGGAAATTAACTGTTCATTCCTAGACAGGTTTTTGCCTACTAGCTTTAAAATTTGCTACACAGATACAAACATCTGTCCCTTTCAGAGTTTAGAAGGAACCAAAGTCAATTTAGGTGGCATTTAATATGCCTCCTTGTAAACTGTGGGCAAAGAGCCAGGCAGGGTTGCAAAAAGCCCTTGATTTAGAGCTGGCCCAATTGTAGTGCCATGCCAATTTCAAATACGTGATCTAAATGATGCAGCACTGCATTCTAGCTAATAGATAAGTATTTACTCCCAATGAATGATGAAGGATGATGTCTAGAGTGACAACAGGTTACGATGACACCCCCTCAAGCCTGGAGAACATGATGCTGCTTTTCAGATTCATTATAATTTCAATATCAGAAGGAATGAGATGATACACTCCTAAAGTGCGAGTTATATAGAAAACTTTCAGGTAATTGGAAAATACACACCTCATATTTAACAAGTGCTCTCCCTAGACTGTTCTTCCTAGCTCTACTTTCAAAGGGAATTGGATGTGGAACTCTGAAAGCGAGAGGGACATGATGTGAAGGAAATCCAAATTATAGAAGTTCCAAATTCGAGGAGGATCCAAATTCTGCAATTCAGTAAATCCGAGTTCCGGATGGTTATAGATTTCTTAAATAACATATTTGTGATCTATTATTATTATATTAAAATGTTGTAATCAGCATTCTAACTCACCATTTGACTTTAGTGAGGTGCAATTGGAAACCACCTTACTCCTCTTTAGCTCCCTCAAACCCACTGTGAATACTGATTCCTGCCCTTGATGGAGTCTTGGTTAGCGCTCAGAGCTTTTCAGTTCATTTAAATCACAAGAACAATCTCATTTAGAAGCTAAAGTTCTAACCAGTGTCATATCACTTAAAACCTCTCCCTAAGGTCAGGCATCTTTCAAGAGCTTCCATGGACGAGGGTGGGTGAGGTACTTGACACTTTCTCCCTTTACTTCCGCTCTAATTCACTGGCTGTCTTTGGGCCCTTTAGGGGAGAGCTGTAAGGAGATAAGCAAGTCTAATTCACTGGTGAAATTACAATCTGCACTGCTACCCTCTGATAGATGCATGAATGCTGACTGTCTCTTGTGGGGCATTTTTGTGAGTTTTGAATGATTCCTTCTAGGGACCTTTGGAGACAGTTCCACTGATGATGCCCATGCCTCTCCTGATTTGAAGTTTTTAACTGTCTATGCAGCTCCTGGGCTTCAGGCATTCAATCTCTGTTTTTGGATGACATGCCCAGGTGGTCCCCTTGGCCATTGTCCCTTACAAGGAGATTCCTCCTGTTAGCCCACATGTGATCCATAGAAAACTTACATCTCTGTCTTGCTACTGGTAGAAGCATAGCCCTATCACAACAGAGCTCTCATGGCTTTGCAATTTCAGGAGAGCTAGCCCACTACAATTTTATTTCTTTACATTTAGGTATAAAGTAGGTGATAGTTATTATTTTGCTCAAACTCTAGGAAATGCCCCTTTCCAATATTTGTCTTAGACACACCCTTTCCCCCAATTTGGTACCTTGCTCCTTTCCAGCCTGGTGTAAGAGGAAGTGTGGAGTTCTGACCACTCTTCCCATTCTTGCATAGTTGAAATTGAGCACTGGGCTCATCATGGCAGAATGGCTTCACATACTTGGCTCGTCCCGAGTATGTGATTTTGGAATCCTATACCTGACAGCTACTTTGTTTTTACCCTTCAGGGTTTTAGCTAAAACTGAGTTCATTTCATTTTAATATCTTGCCTCAGTATTTTTTCTTTTAGGTGGCTGCGTGAATCCTTACTTATTTGTGTGTGTATGTGTGTAGGGAATAAAAGTATCCACAACGTGTGACAGACTGAGAATGTGTAATTACAGCAGGCAGGATATTAAGTTCTTGAATTAACTTGGATAATGCTGTTCTGTAAGTGATAGCTTTACATTCCTTCTCTAATTTGAAGGGTATTCTTATTTAAACTACTAATTTCTAGTTTAATTACTAGTTTATGAGGATATAGACTATAATATGTTACTTTATCTTTCAAAACAGCTGTCAGTATCCCTGTGTCTTAAAATAAGTAAGCTTAATAAAAATGTCAACTATAAATGTGTTTAAGTATCATGTCTGATAGAGGAATTATTTTTCCCCTAAAAATAAAGATATCTTATCTCAAAATTTTAATATCTTCATAAGATAGAGAAGGATTAATACAGTTTTCCATATTTACACTTACAAGATTTGCCTTTTTTTCTTTTTGCAATTTTTCTTGGCAGAGCCTCTACTGGAATCCATTTTTTTCTCTGATTTTCAACTTGGTGATCCTTTTCACTATGGTTGATCAGCCCTAACCAGTGTAATATATGTATAGATTTTCTTTCTTTTTCCTTTTCTTTTTTTTAATGTACTGGGGGTCAACCCCAAGGATGCTGTACAACTGAGGTAAACCCCTATCCCTTTTTATTTCTTATTTTGTGACAGGGTCTCACTCAATTGCCCAGGCTAGCCTTGAACTTGTGATCCTCCTGTATTGATTTTCAAGAACTTCCTTCATCACTGGAATTATAGGCCTGGACAATCACATCCATTATGAAAGAGTTTTTGAAGAAAGTATTTTGAATTTTATAAAGAATTTTAATATTCAAGTCTAGTTTTTTACATGTAGAATTTTTTTTTTTTTTTGGCAGTACCGGGGATTGAACTCAGGGGCATTCTACCTCTGGGCTACACCCCCAGCCCTATTTTTTTATTCTTTATTTTGAAACAGGGTCTCGCTAAGTAGCTGAGGCTGGCCGTGAACCCAGAATTTATATGATAATTTATATAATAAATTATTTAAACAGCATTCACTTTGAATGTGTAAAATGTATGAATAAAGGAATATCATAAGTTTGTATTTAAAACTGCTCAATTTAGCCAGGGGTGGTGGCATACACCTTTATTTCCAGTACTTTGGAAGCTGAGACAGGAGGATCCAGGTTCAAGGCCAGCGTCAGCAACTTAACGAGCGCCTTAGCAATTTAGCTAGAACTTGTTCCTAAATAAATAAATAATTAAATAAATAATAAATAAGGGGCTGAGGATGTAGCTCAGAGGTAGAATGTCCCTGGGTTCCATCCTCACTACCCCCCTTAAAAAAAAGCTGATTAATTTGTTTAAAAATGTTACACTCAGATAATTTTTTCTGTATTTTTGATGTATTTAGAGCATACCATATAATTGGATAACTGTGAGTTTTGACCACCTTTTAATGTATTGATTTTCTGTCCTTGACCATAGGTATCTATGGTTCTCTCACTATTTCTTTCAAAGAATAAACTCTTTGAAAGATTTTACATCTAAATTAAAATATGTAAACTTTCAGCACATACATTTAATTATGCTTTCCCATGGAAAGAACATCATCCTATATGCTTGTAGAATCTTACTGACTTGTCCAGGTATCTGAGGTCAGCAGAGGTAGTAGGGATTCACTGATACCTAATGGCAGAAAGAATCTAGGTCAGAGAGTTAAAAATCCCCACTTATGGTATACAATAGTTCAAATAAAAGGCTAAGATAAAATTGTAATATTTAATTATTGACTTTTAAAACTTTTTGTTGGATTAAAACAACAGCACTTAATCCAGGTGCTTCATGGTGAGGTTTTCTAATGAGATAGACTAGCTTCTGTTTGCAGGGCTTCCTCATTACCTTCCTGTCTTTTGAGTGTTTCTAAAATGTGACCTACTTAAATGGACAGAATCTATATTCTTTCCAGAGGAATGTCTCATTTAGTAAGATGTAATTTCTCTAACAAGAAAAATGCTTTCAGAATGTAATTCCAAAACCTGCAGAAATAAGGCCTCTGAGAAGCTGCTTTATGGTGCCCCAGGATCCGTGTAAAAGAGAAAATTTCTCCAGGTTCCCACTTCCAGGTTGTTGGTGATTATTTTATACTTTATGCCCTTGTTTCTCTTAGGTCTTAGTTCTTAGCAGCCAGGAAATGAAAGCAGAGCAGCTATCATTAGTTCATGTTTTCCATTCAACAAATATTTACTTAATGCCTGTTGTGTGTACCTGAAACTATTGTATGTACTGAAGATATTCACAGCAATAAGAGCTGACAGTGAAAACCTATGAAGAAATAGAAAAAGAATAATAAGCAGATGCAACAATACAAAACTTAAAGTAAGCCGGGCATGGTGGCACACGCTTGTAATCCCAGTACTTGGGAGGCTGAGACCAGAGAATCCGGGTTCCCGGCCAGCCTCAGCTACTTAGTGAGGCCCTCCGCAACTTAGTGAGACTCTCTTTCAAAAATAAAGAATAAAAAATAGGGCTGGGGGTATAGCCTGGACGTAGAATGCCCCTGGATTCAATCCCCTGATTCCGCCAAAAAAAAAAAAAAAAAAAAAGGCTAGGTCCATTTTGCTTAGTCTTCCCTCTTCTGAGAATGAATAGCCTGCAGATTTAGTCCCAAGGGGGAAAGGAGAGTGTCTTTCCTACTTGAGACTATAATTTCTTGGAGATGGAACAAATGTGAAAAAAAAGAAAACATTGAAAATCGAGTTGGGCTGGTTATAGGACAGAGGCCAGAGAAGCAGGATTAACTTGCCCTCAAAGACAGACAGATCTGAGACATTGATCTCAAATTGGAGCACAGGGCCAAGGAAGAGAAGGACCAAGGAGATAAGAGTAAGAAATTCAGCAGCTTACACTGGCAAGCTGAAACTGTCAGGACAAAAAGGAATAATCGAGCTGTATTTTAAAGACTGTTTTCAGTGTTTAAAACACCACTGAGTGGTGACTCCCCCATAATTTCATAATTTCAATATAAGATTATATTAGGAGCAAGGCTATCTTTGTGAAGAGGGTGGGGGACTGGAAGATTTCATTCTTCTTGGCTGTGACAAACCCAAGCCTTCCTTAGCTTGTATGGTTGCATTTGTGTGTGTGTGTGTGTGTGTGTGTGTGTGTGTGTGTGTGTGTTGGCAAGAGGAGTGGTAACTGACCAATTATGGCAGAAGGCTGAACTCTTCCCTCTGCCCAAATCATCCCTTGGTATTGCCTGTGCTAAGAAGATGATTCTACTCAGAGAGCACACAGTAAGGACCTGTGCTGCCTGTGAGGACTTCTTTGAATTATAGCAGAACAATAATTAATGCTAGTAATGATGACCCTATGGTGTCAAGAAAGATTAAATTATTTAATATGTTATTGATGTAAGAAAGCAATGGCAGATTATTTCCCCCACCAGGTTAACATTTTAATGCTTTGGCATTTGTGGGGAGAGGATAAATATTACTGTTGAAATTTACTTAAGAGCTTATTCCCTGATGTTGCCAGATTAATAAATTGTTGCTTTATGTGGCTTTAGTGATACTCTTATTGCTGTATAAAAGCGATTCAGGGCTAGCACATTAATTTGCATTTGTAAGCAGAGTTATTTTGCATACAGATTAACATTTATTTTGGAACTGGAGTAAAGGATTTACTTCATTAGGTCCGAATTCTCATTTGTCACTTTATTTGAAATAAGATACACTGTACGTTTAAAAAATATCTTAGCCAGGCTTGGTGGCACCCTTGTAATCCCAGTACTTGGGAGGCTGAGACAGGAGGATTGCAGGTTTGAGGACAGCCTCAGCAAATAGTGAGACTTTCATCAACCCACCAAGACCCTGTTTCAAAATAAAAATTAAAAATAGGGCTGGGGATGTAGCTCTGAGGTAGAATGCCCCTGGATTTAATCCCCGGTGCCAAAAAAAAAAGTATCTTCAAATGAGAAAAGCTGGGCGTGGTGGTACACACTTGTAATCCCAGTATTTGGGAGGCTGGGACAGGAGGATCGCAGATTTGCGGCCAGCCTCAGCTACTTAGTGAGGCCCTCGGCAACTTAGTGAGACCCTGTTTCAAAATAAACAATAAAAAAAAATAGGGCTGGGGACGTAGTTCAGAGGTAGAAGCCCCTGGGTTCAATCCCCAGTACCGCAAAACAAAACAAAACAAAACAAAACAAAAAACTGAGAACAACTATACTACACCCAAATTCTCAGGAACTGTTTCAAAATCCAGAGATCTCTGTACTTGGTGATACTATTCCCTACTGACTTCATGTTAAAACTAGATAATAATATATTTTCTATAAGACACTGTTTATGTGACAAGTCATAAACCATTTATTGCCAATAGTATGTACCTTATCAGACCTGGCAAGATCACAGTCTGAAAGTTTACATTTTTATTCATATAAAAGTATGGACTTGAACTTCCAAGGAGGAATAAAGCCAGACTATTAGAGTACTATAATAAATATTAAATGACAAATGAAGCTGGTTCTACACTAGCTTTAGGACCTGTGAATAATGAGAAAAACCTCAACTGGTGCTAAGCAGTATTATGAATATCTTGCCTTTTATAATCTGTCCTGGTCTAGGACCATTATAGTGAGAACTGGGAAGGATGAGATGAAGGATGTATGATTTTTGTTGGTGACTGAATTAAAAGTAAAGGAAATTTTAAATGTAAAATGCATTAATCTCTTCAGCAGGGTAAATATAGAAATGTGCTTTTGAAATAATAGGTACTTAATCCCTCCTCCTCACTTACCCGCTCCCTCTAAAAGTAAATTTGTGAACTTGATGTTGAATTTGAAGCATACCAGGTGATATGCATTTCTATTATTGTTAAATTCTGCCTTTAATGAAAACTAGAATTTAGTTATATCATCATGTTTGGGATGGCAAAACATGTCCCAGTGGGAGAGTTGAGAATACCTTACGGTTCATAGATCACTAAATGAGGTGATTATATGAAAGAAAAAGCAAGTGAAGCTACTTATCAGAGAGAAGTCTCATCAGTACTATAGTCTGACAGTCTGCTGTGGCAGACAAACTCTAAAATGACCCCAATGATCCTTGCCTCTGGTGTTTGTGCCCTTTTATTCTGAAAGTGGGCTAGACTGGTTTCTTGCTTCCAACTAGTTGAATATGGCTAACAGGATGGGAAGTCACTTCTGGTTTTGGACCAAATAAGATAGCGACCTTCCCCTTTGCTTCTCAGACTCTTTCCCTGGATGGTTTTGATGAAGCATGCTGTCATCTTGACACATGCTAGGAACAGAGGGCAGCCTCCAGCGAGAGCCAGGTAGGAACTGAGACCCTCATCTCAACAACTTTTGCAAACTGAATACTAACAGCACACATGTGAACTTGGAAGCAGATTATTCTCTATTCAAGACCTTACATGAAGCCAGGCATGGTGACACATGCCTACAATCCCAGTACTGGGAGGCTGAGACTAGAAGATCATAGGTTCAAGGCCAATCGCAGCAACTTAGTGAGACCCTGTCTCAAAATAAAAAGTAGAAAAACGGCTGGGGATGGGGGGTAGCTGAGTGGTAGAACAATTCCCAGTACCATATACACACAGAAGACCTCTCATGAGACCCCACCAAGCTGACACCTTGACAACAGCCTTGTGAGACCCTAAAAGAAAGGGCTCAGTTAAACTGTGCCTAGGCTCCTGAGTCACAGGAACATAAATGTATATTAAGTTTATAAGTCTGTGGTATTTGATACATAGCAATTAAAAACTGATACATAGGTGTATTAGTTTGCTTGGGCTGTACCACAGAATGAAATTTGCTTTCTCCAAGTTGTGTGGGCTACAAGGCTGAGATCAAGGTGTCAGAAGGCTTTGTTTTTCCTGAGGCCTGTCTCCATGGCTTATAGATGCCCACCGACTCCCTGTGTCTTCACGTGGCCTTCCTTGGATGTGTGCCAGTGTTCCACTTTGCTCTTGTTAAGTGGACACCAGTCATATTGGATTAGAGTCCACACTACTGACCTCATTTAGACTTAATTACTTCTTTAAAAATACCTCATCTCCAAATACAGTCACATTCTGAGATCTGGAGTTTAGGAGTTCAATAAATGAATTTCACCTTCATTTATGGGATGAAACAGTTCATCCCATAAAAATTGGCTATATAAAAATCTGTAATTTTTTTATTTCTATAGCTAAAACTTGGTAGAACTTATTGTCCATAAAAGTCTTTTGCTCCTTGTTTTTCTTTATTTTTACATAATTATATATATATATTTTATATGATATATATCACATGGTTTATCTTATGTATTTGCATGTCCTTGTGTCATTACAAAATTATAATTCTTATAAGCACATTTCTTTTATATGCTTTATATAATACTTTATAGTATTTGTTTAACATAATGGTAATAAATGTACTTTCCAAATCTGAGGTAGCTGGGCGTGGTAGCGCATGCTTGTAATCCCAGTACTTGGGAGCCTGAGACAGGAGGATCACAGGTTCAAGAACAGCATCAGCAAATACTGAGACTTTCATCAACCTAACAAAACCCTGTTTCAAAATAAAAATAAAATAGGGCTGGAGATGAAGCTCAGAGGTAGAATGCCCCTGGGTTCAATCCATACACACACACACACACACACACACACACACACATCTGATGTAGCCTTTTGTGTTTATTTTTATACTTCTAGATAAAAATATTTTAGAAGCAGTTTATCATAAGAATAAGGACTTTTTCAAAATATAGGGACTTGAAAAATTACATTTATTTGAATACATTTAGTTTTAGCTCATGGGAAGGCCAGAATACTTTTCTTACTATTTGACAATCCAGATTTAAGGAATATACTGTTAGAGCCTGTTTGTGTTACTGATGATTCATTATGATATCATTATTTCTCAGCATTAATAACAGTGTATATATTTAAAATATTTTCCTAAATTGTCAAAAACAAAAAGAAAAAGAAATAAAAACTATTATAAGCAATAGTTCTTTATAGTATGTACCAGTGGTTCTGAAAATTTAGATTGCTGATCTGGATTGTCCCTGGAATGCTCTTAGTGGATCTGTAAGATCAAAGCTATTTTCAAAATAAAATTAAAACATTATTTGCCTTTTAAAATATTGTGTGCCATCGGGTGTGGTGGCGCAGGCCTATAATCCCAGTACTTGGGAGGCTGAGACAGGAGGATTGCAGGTTCAAGGACAACCTCAGTACGTAGTGAGACTCTCATCAACCTAGCAAGACCCCATTTCAAAATAAAAATAAAATAGGGCTGGAGGTGTAGCTCAGAGGTAGAAAGCCCCTGGGTTCAATCCCCAGTACCACACACACACAAAATTGTGTGCCTTTTAAACACATTCGACACATACATTTATTTGCATGGGTTGCATTCCATATGCAAAAGAAAGAGTGAATAAAATTGCTGGGGACTTTGCATGAATCGAGGTGGTGGCATCTGTGTTACTAGTCTTTGTATTTCTAGCACCATACATTGACAGGAAAAGAAGAAGAAGTTGATTTTACTTAAGATTTTCTTTGATGAACCAATTAAAATTATCGCTGCTATTAAATCTTGACATTTGATTATGTATCTTTGCAACATTCCACATGATTAAATGGGAAGTATGCATAAAACACCTTATTCTTTACCAAAGTGCAGTGGCTATCTCAGGGAAAAGTTCCTGAATGGAAAGTTCCTATATGGTTGTTTGAGTTGGGAGCTAAACTGGCTACTCTTTCATGGAACATCATTTTTACTGGAAGGAATGACTGGAAAACTATCAATAATTATTCAGACATAGGTATTTGACAAACATTTTCTCAAAAATGAACAGGGAAAACAACTGCAACTGGTAGCATTTACTGCCAATATCACAATTCCCACTTTCAAACAAAAGAAATTAGAATTTTGGAAAACTTGTATCTGCCCACATTAGCTTGACTGATTCCCAGATGTAAAGATTATTCTGATGATATTATTGGTGATACTAACAAATGTTACCTTTATGATGTTTTATAAGGAAATATGTCAATATTAGGAAACAGTACATAAATTACTGAACCAATATTTTCCAGATGACTAAAGTATCATGTTATAAAATTGTGCCTGGGTAAAATATTCTTTCAAAGTAAAAGGAAAAAAATAGAATTTAATGCAACAGAGTACAGTTTTATATTAGATAATATATAATGTTGAAAATATATTTAAACATTAAAAGTTTATAACCTCATTCAATATAGTTCATAAAGTTCATTGATAAGATTTCAGTTTCATGTGGCATCTAACCTTTAAGAAACTACCATTTGTTGCTGGGTGTGGTGGCACATGCCTGTAATCCCAGTACCTGGGAGGCTGAGACAGGAGGATCGCAGGTTCATGGCCAGCCTCAGCAACTTAGTAAGGCCCTCCTTAAATTAGTGAGACCCTGTTTCAAAATAAAAAATAAAATAGGGTTGGAATATAGCTCAGAGGTAGAAGACCCCTGGGTTCAATCCCCAGTACCACCACAAAAACAAAAACAAAGAAACTACTATTTGTTGAGCTTTGGTATATTATAGAAAAAAACACACTAAATAATCTGAAAAAGGCATAAAATCACTTTTTTCCCCATCTACATATCTTTATAAGGTAAGATGTTCTTCATACACTTAAATGAAAACAACGTATTTCAACAGGTTGAAAATAATAGCAAATATGAACATAATCATAATTATCCCCTATTATGCCAAACATCAAATCAGTTTGTAAAAATGTAAAACAAAGCCTCTCTTCTCAGTATATTTTTTATTTTGGAGAATATAGTATTTTCATGAAAATATGTTACTGTGCTGAAGTTGGAAAATTAGCACTTTTCCACCGTCATAGTAAAGATTGTTTCAGGTGGGAATCATCCTAGAAGAAAATTTTGATTCAGAACAGGATGTTTACATGGTTTTACATTTTCTCCTCGTATACTTATAAGTCACAGATGAAAAATAAAGAGTAATTGTTCAGTGGAGAAATCAAGAACACCTTGAGATGGAAGTCAAACTTAGCGTCACTTTTGAGGAACAGCTGAACAAAATGTACCTCTAGGTGTGATAGCCTTAGAAAGAGTGTTGTAGCTGAGAATATGTAGCCTACATCAAATCATGAGCAAACATTTGACATAACCAAAATGAGAAAGCATTCTTTTAAAAAACAGACATAATGATATTCAAAAATATCCAGGTAAAGCTGGGTGTGATAATACACACCTATAATCTTAGTACTTGGGAGCCTGAGACAGGAGGATCGTGGGTTCAGGACTTAACCTCAGCAGCTTAGTGAGCCCCTGTTTCAAAATAAAAATAAGATCGGGCTGGAGGTGTAGCTCAGAGGTAGAATGCCCCTGGGTTCAATCCCCCGCACACCACACACACACACACACACACACACACACACACACAAAATATATCAAGGTCATAAAAGACAGGGTGTGGAAATGTTCCAAGTTAAAGGAGGTTAAAGAGAACAGACAACTAAATGCCATACCTGATCCTAGCCTGGATGCTACACTAGAAGGCGAAAAATGTTATAAAGGGCATTACTGTGTTAATTAAGTATGAATGGTAAAGTACTATATAAATGTAAAGTTTGCTAAAGTTGTTAAGTTACTTTAGTTAGTAAGAATATATTCCAATACTTACGTGTTACATACTGAAATCTTAGGGACAAAGGACCTTGATATTTGTTACCTTCAAATGGTACAGA
>PVJS01007256.1:39040-56978 GCA_004027185.1 Glis glis | reverse complement strand
TGTATGTGTGTGTGTGTGTGTGTGTGTGTGTGTGTGTGTATGTGTGTGTGTTTGGCCCACATAGTTATTTTTAAAAATATAAATTAATTGGCAACATTCACAATGAAAACTGCACTGGAGAGTTAGCTAAACGTTTAAATTTTTTCCCTTGAAAATACAGAACTTGTGGCATTATTGGGCCTACACTTCCAAAGGCCAACTCCAATGACTTGAGTAGCTGTCCTCCTAGACAAGGTATATGCTCTGCAGTTTGTCCCAATCTCCACCACTCCCTACACCACCACTCACCCTACTCAATTATTTTAACTGAACTTGCAAGGAAAATGAGTCTGTAACAAATGGGGAAATTATTTGGTTCCTTTTGTGCTGTGTGAGATATATAAGCTGTGGAAAAGGGTGGAACTGTACCGAACAATGGGAGAGATACAAACATCTGGGTAGCGAAGAAAGAAGAGGCCAGAGAAAGATCTTGAAAATGGATATCGGGAAAGCTGAACCAGGCTTTCTTGTACCCAGTACAACCCACCATACCTTCTGTAAAATCTCTACTATTTATGATTGATTTTATAATTTGACTTGAGAGTTGTGGAAAAGCTCTGAGAATTAGCTAAGGAAAGGTGCAGCTCAGAAGCAGAGGCTGCCTAAGGGGGCTGGCCTTATAACACATGTGTTGTAGATAATAATAATAATTACTATTATTATTATTAGTTATTCTCCTATATAACATCTACATCCCTCTTTCTTGCCCAACTGTACCTCTCAGGAGCAGGGATCTCTATTTTTAACTTGCACCCTCAATTCCATCCCTTTTGTGAGCAAATATAGGTTTCTTAGACTAGGACATGGAGATTCTAAGATTCGACTTCCCTCTCAATTCTGTTTCAGGGTGTTGTAAACTCCATCACCATGAAAACATTTACAGTTCTCCAAAGGCGTCTTACTCTTTTACACCCTCACACCTTCCTGCCTGATGTTTCCTCTGCCTGCAAGGTCAAACTTCACCAAACAAATTTACATTTTTTCCTCAATGCTCCAGTTTAAGTATCTCTTTGTCTTTGAATTAAATTCCAGATCTCTGCTTTCCCACGGACCAAATGAGTCATTTAGTCCTCTTTGTATAGATCTCAATTACAGCACCCATTGCACTGTGGGGTGTAGTTACCTCTTTATAGGATAATCATCCAAAATGTACACGGAAAAAAAAAGATAATAGTAAATGCATATTTCCAAACCTCAGTCTCCATCTGTGAATGTTCTACAAATGAAACAAATGACCCCATCGATGTGCCTGTCTCTGACCCTATAACCCCTTTTCTATTTACTGAATAAATGAGGATGTGAATAGATTAATGCATATGTGGCTGCAGGAATAGAAAAAGCATTCCTGAGGTGTCCCAAGAAAGCCTCCTCTCCCCTACACCCATGTTTTTTTGGCTGCCACACACTGAGGCTGAGTCCCCCGGCATCCAAACTGTCTTTGGACTTAGCACCATGATCATGGTCTGAAGGAACCCTGCTCCTTTGACCTCCCAGCCTAGAACCAGTGTTGTTGAAGATGCTACTACTCTGCTTTCATGGTACCTAAGACTCTGTTTCCGGGTCACAAAATTTCCACTCAAGAGGCCGGGTGCTGCACTTTGAGTATGTCACCAAAGTTCATGTACTGGACCCTAATTCCTCAGTATGGCAGTGTCGGGAGGTAGGGCATCATGGGACATGTTTGGGTCACAGGAGCAGAGCCTCTTCAATGGATTAATGCCTTTCTTATAGGAATGGGTTAGCTGTATGACAGCCTTTTTTCTCTTCAGTATGCACCCACTTGCCCTTCTGATTTCTCCCATGTTGTGCAGCATTATGAGGCCCTTACCAGATGCAACGACCAGATCTTGGACTTCCCAGCATGCAGAAACATGAACCCAAATAAACCTCTCTTCTGTATAAGTTACCCAATCTCAGGTATTCCATTATAGCAACAGGAAAGAGACAAAGACACTAAGTGAAGCCTCTGGCATGATTCTTCTACATATGCTTTCTTATTAGATCTGTGGATATTCTTTTCCTCCTTGCCTGTAATTTTCCTTACTGTGCAATGAAAGCAAGCCCTCCTAAAGCATTAAACACAAGCACCATGCTAGTTCTAACTTAGGAGATACCTGTATCATTCTCTGGATGCTTTACCTCTTTCCATGGAGGAAATTCAGTGCCCTTCCTCAGGGGAAGGTGCCCTTTCAGGGAGGAAGCCAGCCCCACCTCATCTTCCCTCGGCTCACTGCTCTTCCCTCGGCTCACTGCTCCCTCTCGTTTCCAGTCCCACCTCACCCAGTAGGCTCTACTCCATTCTTGTGTTTCTCTTGGATGCTTTTACCATGTGGAAGCCCATTTCTCTCATTGTACAGGGGCTCCTGAAGAATGGAAACCATCTTCCCTCATCTTTAAGAAATCTCACCTGACACACCACTGCCCCAAAGTAGCCACTTAATAATTACTTCTTTAATTAATGATGATCTTAAAACCTGGCACTTAGTCATCATAACTATAATGCTAATGATGCCTATCATGTACTGAAATATGAGCATACATAAATTATGTCATTTGATTCTCTCTAAAATCCTTAGTGGTCATATTTATTTCTCCCCATTTTCTAAATGGAGTCTCAGAAAGGATATCTGGGGTGCCCAAAGTCACACAGTTTAAAGTTGTATCCAGCTGAGATTTCTTCGATTGAAGGCCTGACTCCAAAACACATCCACATATTAAATGCAAGAGCAAATGCATAAATGTTTTCATGAGAAGGTTAATAAACAGAATAAATGAAATCTAAACACCACTGTGTGGACATGCTCACATCATGTCCAGCAAGGTCGTAAAACTGCACAGCCCTGATGCTCTACAAATGGGGGTGAGGGTCTCAGAAGCAAGAAGCCCAGACACCCTGCAGGCTCCAAAGTGTTGCTTGGCCCGTGAAGAAGACAGAGAAATTCAGTGGAAGAAGGAAAAGGGAGGAAAAGGGAGAAAATTGACAGTTGCGTTCTGTCCTGTTCATCCCTTCTTTGGCTTAATATACATTTTTCTCCAATTCAAAAATAAAGCAAAGGCCTCTTTCACCTCCCTCTTCTCTTCCTAACTCTCAAGCTCTTTCCCATGGGCCCACAAAACTATCAAATATCCACTGAAGTGGAAAAAAAACAGGAGGTTCTCTATACTTCAAGTCACAAGCTTGGGAGACCCCCTGGGGACGGCTCTTGCAAAGAGAAGACTTGATCTGTCACCTTGGTAATTACACTGTCTTCAACAGATTCCCCCACTGCCTCCAGCAAACCTTGCTCTAACTGGCAGAGGTTACCTGGGACTGAGAGAGCTTCCCTTGCTCACTCAAGTGTGTGGGAACCTTGAACTCTCTTCCATAGGTGAATTTAACTTGTGCTTTTAAGATCAGGGTTGGAAGGAGTGTTAAGCCTTCTTACCAAGCACACCATGGATTCCTTCCTAAAATGCTGGCATCAGAGGCAAGGGGGTAGCTGGGCAGTGTCAGGCTAGCAGCAGGAAGAGGTGTCCCTCACTCCAGGGCCTCCCTTGATGCTCATATACTTGCTGCTCTCTCATCTTCAAAATGTGCTTCTCTGGTCTCTTCTCCTAAGTCACTCCAACCCAGACTTACAAGCTCAGCCACAATATCACTTCCTCCAGGAAGCTTCCCCTGGCTATTCGATTTCATGGTATTAGAGAAGTGGTTGCAAGTGTGGGCACTGGAGTCCCAAGGCTTGGATTTGTCCCCATAGCTACTACTGACTAGCTGTGTGGGCTTGGGGAAGTTACTGAACCTCTCTCTGTGCTTCGCTGTCTCATTTCAATATTAAATTGGGATGGTAATATGAGGATTGAATGAGTAAAGACATACAACTCACACAGAACCGTCCCAGACATATCATAAGAATTCCACAGCTATCAGTTACTGTTGTTATTTTGATTTTTCTTCATGGGACTTTGGACACCTGGAGTTATTTGTTCAATAACTTCTTTTGCCTCTAGACTTCAAGTCCAAGAGAATGTGTCTGTCTTGTTTCCTGCTCAGTTACGAGTGCTTAGCAAGGCACATCAAAGACTGAATAGACTTTGAATAACAAGTGGATCAATCAATGAATTGAAAATCTTCAACAAATGCTGAATTGACACCAGACATCTCCAAGAATATCTATCATGTTTTCTTTTAGATCCTCGGGGCCTAGCACAATTTCAGGCTTTTAATAGGCCAAAAGTAAATACATTTGGGATGAGCAAACGATGCTTTCTGCAGGAGGTGGGAAGTAGAGTTGCAGAAACAGGAAATGCACTTGCCAAGGCTGTGCAAGAATGCCAGGAAGTGTTTCTTCTTGCAAACTCTTAACATCCCATGAAATTCACCAATGATGAAGGGGCTTTCCATGTGGTACCCAAGGAGGGCACAGAAAAGAAACAAAATTGTGGATGCCAAGTGATGCGTTTCAGACAAAGTAGGCCAGTTTGAGCTATGAGGGGGAAAGCAAAACAGAACACCGCACCACTCAGATCCCTGAATTGTCTGTCATTCCTTCTGTTCCTGCTCCTCGTGCTGTGCTGATCTGCATCGAGGCTCTGCTCCCTCGGGGCCCTCAGGCCGCAGGTTGGCAGAGGCTCCACTACACTTTATGACACCAGCCTTCAGGGCTGGCAGCAGCCAGGAAAGAGCGTGGAGGTCAACGCCAGCTTGGGAAAGAAGCAAGGAGCCTTGGGCCATTTGGGATCTGAATCTCTTTTTTTTGTGCTTGTCTGTTTGTACTGGGAATGGAACCCAGGGCCTTACTTGAGCGCTTTACCACTGAGCTACATCCCCAGCCCTTTTCATTTTAGTTTTGAGACCTTGTCTCTATTTGTTTCCCAGGCTGGTCTGGAACTTGCAATCTTCCTGTCTCAGCCTTTGGAGTAGCTGGGATTATTGGAAGTAGCATGGGAGTAAAAATGTATGTCCTTCACAACTGGTACCAGAATTTTCCTTAAGGAGGAAATTGTCTTTATATAGATTAGGTATAAATAGATAGATATGGATAGAGATAGAGATAGAGATAGAGATAGAGATAGAGATAGAGAGATAGCTTAGTAAGTTTCTTGGGTAGAAGGTGGAACCCTGAGAGTATGGTGTTAGCAGGAGCTCTGGCAACAAAGAAAAACAAGCCATTTTGGTGAGATCAAAGAGAATTTAAGGGAAGGAAAGCTCTTTTGTTCCTGGGAAGAGAAAGATGGTTAGAGAGGGAAGGAACAGAGTAAGGAGGAGGGAGGGAAGAACCAGCAATACTGCTTGAAGTTGACATGCTGTGTCAGACGGGTGGCAGGTGAGAGGAATCCCCAGTGGTGTTGAGCTTTAAAAACTTTAAAAAAAATTTAATTGACACACAATGTTGTACATATTTATAGGGTACAGTACAATAATGCAATGCCTGTATACAATGCAGAACGAGCAAATCTGGGTAATTAGCATTTCTATCTCCTCGAGCATTTGTTATTTCTCTGTGTTGGGAACTTTCAGACTCATCTAGTTATTCTGAAATCTATAATAAATTATTGAAGACTATAGTTACCCTACTGTGTTATAGAACACTAGAACTGATTCCTTTCATCTGTGCTTTTAGGAACAAGACTGGCAGACATGCAATTTGAAGTGACGTGCCTGACATATTTAACTGTGCCCAGCTCTCCTCTCTTCAGTAAAGTCAACAATCACAAATACGGCCCGAAATGAGCAGATTGTAAGATCAGGAGCATGTGTGAGTCTGAGCTTCTTGTCTAGGTTGATCATGTATGAAACTGAGACACTACGCACTAGAGGGTGAGATACCCATAAAGTAAGGAAGCCAAGACCAGTGCCAAAGCAGCCATGAGAAACGTAAGCACCTGGGAATCATCCGAGATATGGGACAGGACTTTGAATTTCTGGAGACCAGGATAGAGATCAAAACTTTTCACTTAGACACCAAGAGTTGGGAATTCCCTTGCTGGCAACTGGGACATACACAAATGAAATAGTCAAAAAAATATTTCTGTTCTAATGCCTTGTAGGTTAAAACTGCATGCTAAAAATAAAAGGGTGCATGGGAAGAATGGGGTTGTAGAAGACTATTCCAAACTGTTTGTAACCAGGGTGCTCTACCACTGAGCTATACCCTCAGCCTTTTTTCTTTTATTTTGAGACAGAGTTCTCACTAAGTTGCCCAGGGTGGCCTCAAACTTGTTATCCTCCTGCCTGAGCCTCCCAAGTTACTGGGATTACAGGCATGGGCCTTCGTGCCTGGTGGGAGTGTATCCTCTTTTGTGGGTCCATCAGCCATCCCCAGATTCTGTAGAAAATTAGCAAACACAGTAATTCTCGAAGCATTCAAACTAGCTATTCCATGTGTTTAAGAAAAGTGGTTGTTTTCTTCTCTCTCTCTCTCTCTCTCCTCCCCCCCCTCTAGAATCTTCTTTAATTATGGAAAAACTCACTCCTGATCTCATCAAAGAACAACATACTGAGGGAAATTGAGATTAGACTATTCTGACTTCCCTGTTATATAGACATGACACCCGTCACAATTCGTGTCAATGAAATGTGTGTGGCAAAACAGAAAGGACTGGCTCGTTGCTTCTCTCCATCCCTTCTTTGTTTTTTTGAAGAGGAAGATGGAGACTTCTGGTTATCTGGAACCCCTCAAATCACCTGTCCACAGCCCTGCTTTCCTCCAGAACATCTTTGACAACAGTGCTGAAGTGATCTTGGCCACAGAGCCAGAGAAACCATGTAAGTCATGAAGAGACTCTTGTTAGAGCCCCGGGATCTTCAGTATCCTTTTCTCTTTCAAGAGTGAGTTTGGTCTTAGAAATGTGATTATACTTTTGGAAACTTTTCATTGTCATATATGTATTTTTATAGCCTTTTGCTTATTCATTATTTATTTATTTATTTTTGTGGTACCAGGGGGGATTGAACCCAGAGGCGTTCTACCTCCGCGCTACACCCCCGGCCCTATTTTTTTATACTTTATTTTGAAACCAGGTCTCATGAAGTTGCGGAGGGCCTCACTAGGTAGATAGAGAGAGAGAGACAGAGAGAGACAGGGAGAGAGAGAGAGAGAGAGAGAGAGAGAGCTGAGGCTGGCCGCGAACCCGGATCCTCCGGTCTCGGCCTCCCAAAGTACTGGGATTACAAGCGTGCGCCACCACGCCCGGCTCATTTTTTATTAAATATTTTCTGTGTTGAGACTAGGACATATTTATGCTTAGTATATATTTTGGTATTTTTTTTTTGCTATCTCATTTTCTAGATTTTGAAATCATTTTAGCTAAATGCTCATTATATAAATCAGGTCCTGAGGCAGGCATGGTGGCACACGCTTGTAATCCCAGTACTTGGGAGGCTGAGTCAGGAGGATTGCAGGTTCACAGCCAGCCTCAGCAACTCAGTGAGGCCCTCTGCAACTTCGTGAGACCCTGTTTCCAGATTTTAAAAAATAAAAAATTAGGGCTGGGGTGTAGCTCAGAGGTAGAATGCCCCTTGGTTCAACCCCCAGAACCAAAAAGTAAAATAAAAAAAAAATAAATAAATAAATAAGAAAGATTCTGGTATGGAACAGGTCTCCATAAGTTCTGTTGAATGAATGAATAAAACTATGCCTTACTTACTCAGTGTTTGAAATCATGTGTATTAAACATTTAGCACAGTGCATAGTTTAATTCATGTGCTCAAGTAATGTTAGTTGTTATTATTAATGATTTATTAATAGTATAATTATTAATATCTTATTATTAATGTATTAGTATGATATGCATTTTGCCTTCAATTTATACACTGATAGATCTAAGTAACTCTACACATGATTTAAGTGGCCATCTCACAGATAGGGAGACTGACTCTCAGAAATTTAACATGATCTGCTCAGAGTGGATTTCATAAACTCAGTTTAATAAGTGTTAGCACTATGGCTAGGTGAGTGATCTAAATCCTAGCCTTTCTAAACTGGGCGTGGTAATCCCAGTACTTTGGGAGGCAGAGACCGGAGGATCCGGGTTCACGGCCAGCCTCAGCTCTCTCTCTCTCTCTCTCTCCCTGTCTCTCTCTACCTAGTGAGGCCCTCCGCAACTTCGTGAGACCCGGTTTCAAATTAAAGTATAAAAAATAGGGCCGGGGATGTAGCGTGGAGGTAGAACGCCCCTGGGTTCAATCCCCGGTACCGCAAAAAAAAAAAAAAAAAGAGACTAAATCCTAGTCTTTCTATTGCTCCTGGTTCTCCTCTGATCCCATCTTTATCCCTCACTTCCACCCAATGTTTGTAGAAAAGTAATAGATGCCACACTTATTTATACGTATGCTCTCCCATGCATGTTACTGGTATTATCTCAGAGCCTTGCAGTACCCAGTGGAAAAGATGTGGCAAATATCAACTTAATGAAGTAGTAAGGGTTCTTTAAATCGCAAGTAATAGAAGAGTCAACATTAACTAGATTAAACAATAGAAGAGATTGTTGGCTCATGTGATAGGAAAGACTGAGATGGGGCAGGCTTTCAGTGTGGGATAATCCAGTAGCTCAATGATGTAAACTTGAGGACCGCATTGCATTTGTGTTTTCTATCTCAGCTCTACTCTCTATCGTTAGCTGCATCCTAGGGCTAGCCCTCATCGTTGTCCATTCAATGATGATGAGCAGTAGTAATCTTGTGTCAGGTGGAAGACACAGAGTCCCATCTCATAATTCAACAACATCTTGAACTTTGTGATGATTGGGGCCACCTCTGAACTGATTCTGGTGGCCAGAGCATTGCTACATGCTGATTAGCTCAAGGCTATAATATTCTCAACCAATCACAATGTAAAGTAAGACAGAATTAACCTGATTGACTTGGACCAAATAGGGCCTATACTGGACCTGTGCACGGGGACAATGCCACCCAAATCAGACAGCTGTTACACAGCGGGAAAGAGGAACTGGAGAGCTGATACACTACACCCTGGTTTATCAACGAGGAAGTAGAGGCTCCAGAAGCCTAAAAAGGAAGCAGTGCTTGTCAAGCTGTATTTAGAATGTGGGTTTTATGTTTTTTCTGCTGTCCGTTCACTTTAGTGAGAGGTGGGTCAGTTTATTACCGATTCTGTCTTTTTGCTCCAGGGGGAGTGGGGAGGAGGGATTCAATCAGGGATGCTATGACAATAGGGGTGCTTTTCTCATAGCATTGCGGCTTGTCATGTACCTCAACTATGGTATTGTCTGCAAGGGTTAGGATGAGTTATGGGGGCTCCAGAGATCAGGAATCCTATGGTCACCAGGTAACTTATCTAGGAGCAGGTGCATTGAACTAGAAAGAAGGTAGACAGATTTCATGCTGTCCATTTGCCATCCCTCCATTGGCCCAACCCTAAAAGCCTATCCTATCATGAGAGCCAAAAAATACTTCTCCTAGTGATTTGTCAATGGCTCCAACCTGGTTAAAGTTCACACACTCAGAGAGTGCATCTCGTCAGCCAGGCAGAAAGGATGACAGCACTCCCAGGACCCCGTGTTTCTGAAGGTTTGTCCCGAACAGCAAATGAAGCCCATAATTGGCAGAGAGCTGAACACTGACTCAGAAGTAATTTTGCCTTTTAAGCTTGAAAGAGTGATGTGGAAGGAAGGCCTATATAGTAGAAAGAGCCTGAGACTTTGAACAGGGAGACGTATGTGTTCAAATCCTGACTGTCACGTAAGACTTGCTTGTCCTAAATTTTTCTCAACCAGTATATTCATTCACTCATTCATTCATTCATTCAAAAAACCAACTTTCCTTTGATTCTACTCCATCCTCAAGCTACCCCCCCATTCTCTTCTTTCTTTTTCACCCAAAATTTCCCAAAAAGTTACCTCTATTTCGGATTCTCCAAATCTATTTTTAAATAGCACTATTGCGAGATAAATCATATATCATACATCAACCATTTAAAATCTACAATTCAATAGCTTTTAGCATATTCACAGTTTTTACAAACATAACTACAATGAATCTTAGAACATTTTCATCCTTCCGGAAAGAACTCCACACCCCTTAGCTGTCACTTCCAAATTCCTCATTAGCTACTCTTAAAATTCTTACAATAAGGAAACACATCATAGATGCAAGGGAGTGATTTAGTGTACATGTAAAGAACAAAAATAAAACAAAAAAATCAGCATTTCTTAAATAGAGAAAAGATGAATAAAAGCTGATTTTTATATAAAAAAAGCGAAAATAAACCTTATGTACTCGCTCCCCGCATTGAAAAGTAGCATTTGCTAAGAACACTGATGCGTACTGCTTTTTTCTCTAATTTATCCCAGGCTTTCCTCCTAGAGGTACCAAATGTCCTGGATTTTTAAAATCAACTTGATTGCTTGTCTTGATAATTTTACAAGAAATGTGTGTGTTTTTAAACGATGTATTATTTCATTTTGTCTGGTTTTGAAAGTTGAATAAATGACATCAAACTGGATGTATTCTTCTGCCGTTTTTCTCCCCCCTACCCCCCAACACTGTGGTTTTGAGATTTATCTGCATTGATGCACATAGCTGTACTTAAGCTATTTCCCCTGCTTACTTATTTATATTGTATGAGTGAAGCACAATTTATTTACCCATTTCATAGTAGACAGGCGTTTGAGCCATCGTCTTCGCAATTTTGTATACAATGCTGAAATGAACATTCTTGACATGCCTCTCAGGACTCATAAATATGCATTTATGTAGAGCATACTCCTCGCTGTAGTGTGCTGGGTAAGAGGCCACGCACCTGTTCAACTTTACTAAGAAGTGCCAGATTGTTTATCAAAGCCATTGTTCCAATTTTCACTCCTGTAAATTTAATGAGAATTCCTATTGTTTCATACATTTGGTACTGCTAAATTTTTTCCATTTAAAATATTTACCTTGCCCTTCCCTGATTATTAGTGAACTTAAGAATTTTTCTCATGTGTTCATTGGCCAACTATGTTTTCTGTTCTGTCAAATGGCTGATTTTGTCTTTGGCTACTTTTTTATTTTGTGGCTTGCCTTTTTGTATTGTTTTGTAGACATTCACTATAGATTCTGGATGCTAATTCTTCCTTGGTTATGTTGAGTGCAAATATCTACTCCAAGTTTGTGGCTTGTTTTTGTGTTGTCTTTTGATGATTAGAAATTCTTAAATTTAATGCAGTCAAAATTATCAACCTTTTCCTTTATGGGTTGCATTTTTTTAATCTAGTCAAAAAAGCATTTCATCTTACCCTGAGGTCAGATTCTATTATATTGTCTGCTAATAATTTTGTTTCCTTTTATATTTAAGTTGTAGAATAATCTGGGGGTGATTTTTACATGTGGTATGCAGTGAAGACCTATCATCATTTTTCTCTATGGATAGACAATTATTAACATATATTTTACATAGGGCCATCATTCCCATTGATCTGAAACATCAGCTTCATCTACCATGACTATGTATGATTGACAGTTCATGTACAAGCTTTATTTTTCTTTTTTTTTTTTTCATGGTACTGGAGATTGAGTCCAGGGGCATTCTACCTCTGAGCTACAACCCCAGCCCATTTTACTTTTTAGTTTGAAACAGGGTCTTGCTAAGTTGCTGAGGCTGGCCCTTTTTGTGTATGTGTGTGGTACTGGGGGTTGAATCCATGCCCACAGTGCCTTGGAACTATACCCCAGTCCTTTTTATTTTTTTGTTTTTGAAACGGGGTCTCACTAGGTTGCTGAGAGCCTCACTAAGTTGCTGAGTCTGGTCTCAAACCTACGATTCTTCTGTCTCAGCCTCTCAAGTACTGGGACTACAGGCAGGTGCTACCAGGCCTGGCTTATTCAGACTCTTTGTTGAGTTCGCTTCAACTATTTGTCTCTTTTGCACCAATACCACAGATTACTAATTTTTCAATGAACTTTGATACCTGGTCACATGCATGCTGCTCTCTGATTCTACTTCTTTGGGGGTGTCTTGACTATTAGTTGGCCCTTGGTTCTCCTTTATGATTATTACAGTTACTTTATCAAGCTCTATGAAAATTCTTCTTGGGATATTGACTGGAATTTTGGCACACCTAGAGATGAATTTGGAAGGAATTGACATATTTATGACACTGAATTTTCCTGCTCATTGGCATAGTATGTCTGTCCTAGCATTTAGATCTTCTTTAGTAACTTCCACATAATGTTTTATACTTTTCACCATAAAAGTCTTGAACAATTGATCTCAGGTGGATGTTGGTGACGCAGTATTTTTATTTTTGTGAATGTCATTATCGTATTAGTCTTGCTGATGTATGGAGATGCAATTAACTTTTATATATTGATCTTTATTTGGCAAACTTGCTACACTCTCTTATGCATCACGATCATTTTCTGTAGTACCTTTGAAACTTTTGATGAAGAAAATGTCATCTTCAAGTAACACTCAGGTTCTTGATTTTCAGTGCATTTGTGTCTTATTTCTTTTTTCTTCTTTAATTTTGCTGACTAGAAATTTCCAATAAACTGCTGAAAATAACTGATGGCAGTGATTGTTCTCATCCTCTCCTGATTGTAAAGGGACTGCCTTAAATATTTTATGATTGAGTACAATGTTTGCTGCAGGGCTTTTGTGTATATGTAGGAATATATTTTCAATTCCAAGTCTGACAAGAGTTTTCATTTTCACATGAATGGGTGTGGAATTTTGATAAATTCATTTCTGCATCTGCTGAGGTGCATATCTATTGTCATTTTATTAAAAAATTTCCTTTGACTTGAAATGTAGTGGTTATAATAATAAATATTTCTAATTTTGAACCAACTAGGCATCCTTGGAATAAAGTCAACTTGGTCATGTTATATTGTTATTTTTTAGTATTATAGATTTGGATTTAGGATGCGCTTTAAATTTCTGTTATTATAATAGTATGGTACTGTTTTATGGTACTGTTTTAAGCCTTTTGCAATGTCTAGGTTGCAAAAGGCTTAAAATGAGCTGGGAAACTTTCATCATTGTATTTTACTTTAAAAAGTATATTTTAATTTTCCTATTTTATATAGTAAAATGCACTCCTTTGAATGCATATTCGGCATTGTTTATTTTTCCATACGAGCTATATGAATAGGTGTTCAATGGTGTTATGTCTAACAGTGTTGAGTACCTTTCCATTGCTGTCTGTGTATATTCTATACAGACATGTCTGTATAGATTTTCTAATTATTTTTTTTTAAGTTGGGCTGTCTGTTTTCTTATTGTCTTTGTGTGGAGAAGGGTACTGGGGATTGAACCTAGAAGTATTCTATCTCTGAGCTATTCCCCCAGCCCTATTTTTTTTTTTATTTTGAAACAGGGTCTCACTAAGTTGTGGTGGGCCTCACTAAGTTGCTGAGACTGGCTGAGAACCTGTTATCCTCCAGTCTCAGCCTCCCAAATATTGTGATTACAGGCATGCACCTTCACATCTGGCTTATTGTTGAGTTTTAAAAACTCTTTATATATTATTGATACAAGTTCCTTATCAAATATATGATCTGTAAATATTTCTCACTATTGCAGTACTGGCCATTCTTCAAGTTCTTACTTCCCTCAAGTGGCTTGTTATTAAATACCATGCAGATCCTCAAATAGTTGATTCTTGTTGTTCAGAGTTTATGGTAGTTATAGGGAAAGACAGATGTAGAGAACTAATTCCATCTCAGCCTTCACCAAGAACTCGGCCCTTTTTCATTCTTTAAAAGCTTTTGTGAAAAAGGAGAATAATCTGTTTCATCATGTTTTATAGAATTCACATGCAAGACCAACCATATGAGTATCATTTTAAGGATCTCTTTATCTTTTGAATGGTCATAAGACCATTTTGTTTTTCTATTGCTTCTGTCGTTGATTTGGTAACATACAATTTTCTGGGAATTTGTGGTTTTACTTGGGTTTTAAAACTTGTCAGTATAAAGTTATACATTACCCTCTCTTTTTAATCATTGTTTTGTTTTTAGTAATGGCTTTCTTTTATTGCTGTGCTATTTATTTTTGCTTCCTTTTGCATGCCAGAGGTTGGCAATTATATTGTTTATGGAGAGTGAATTTATCTTCTTTGTTGTACATTTGCTTTCTATTTCATCTCTTCCTGTATATTCTCTATTATCTCCTTCCTTTTCCTTTCTTCTACTTTATGTGGCTTTCACACCTGCTCTATTTGTAACTCCTTTTGTTGGATGCTAATTTCATTTATTTTCATCTCTTCTGTATTATAAGCACTAAAAGTTGTGCTTCCCCTCTATGGTACCACTTTAATTTTATCCCATGAGTCTAGGTTTGTGGTTAAACATTCTCAGGACAGACTCTTGTATTTCTATTAGTCTTATATTTCTAATAGTTTACCCCGTGGGAAAAATTAGCCTTTCTTTTGAGGTGTCTCTGGCTCCCAGGCCATTGTGCCAGTCTTGTATGACTGCCACTTGCTCTGTGGGCTTCTCTTTCCCCCAGGAGAGTCCATCTGTGTGTGCCGGGCTGGAGTCTCTGTCCGCATCCAGAATGGCAGGATCCTATGGGAATAAATGCCTGGCAACTATCAGCTCACCTAGAAAAGGCTCTTCTCTCTCTGGAATTTTCATTCATCTATTCCCTTTTGCTTTCACGGTCCTCATAGGTCTTTATAAGTGTGAGTTTTGCAATTTACTAACATTTTTGTAGTCGATGCAATGGGAATGCTCATCGATTACAACCTAAAACACATTACTACAGAGTCAAAATCCTCTTTGGGCATTTTTAACTATTTTTTTATATCCTTAGGAATCATAAATTTATCTCTCTAGTTCTGAGCTTTCCCCTGAGCTTCAAATTCAAATATTCAATTGCCCTGAGACTCATCCACTTGAATGTCCTACTTAGCGCTCTAACTCAGAGTATCCAACATGGAGCTCCTCACGGCCTGCCGTCCATGGAACTCAGTCCTCTCATGCTGTTCCCTGCCACAGTGGGTGGCACCATCACCTCTCCAGCCTATCCATGTACTGGGTCGTGCTAATGTGAATTGCTGTCTGCCTTCCTCATATCTGTAACCACAACGACTGGCTTTTGGATAAAAACTTGGCTTCTCCCCTAAGAATGTGATATTTAAATTGTAAGTAAGAGTCTCTACCTGGAAAAATATGCGCCTGTCATTATTAGAGGCCCTGGTTCCAGCCTCATGGATAAAGCAGAGTTAGGGAAGGGGGGTTGACACTGACATAAAGACAATAACCAATATGAAAGAGAGAGAATATATTGGCATACATGCTCATTCATGTTCTTCCCTAGGCTGGGAAGTTTCTGGAACCTCAGCTAGCACAGGGTAGGTTTCTTTCATATACAAACAATAGAGCTCCAGGCCTCAGAGAGAAACCAGCAATCTTCACTGGGCTTAGAGAGGACATGAAGCTCACCGTGAAAGGAGCATAAAGGAGAATATCCCTAGAAACTCATGGTTAAACGGGGGACAGAGGCACACCAAAAACACACTAAGAGCGATGATTCTGTGAATGTCCCCAACAGTGAGGACTGCATGTGTCAGAGAACGAAGAGTGCACTTCCGGATGGGGTCATCTCTGAAGGTTTCATGGAGGACAGAAAGAAACAGGATCATAGGAGGCAAGGATGGATGGAGACAGTAAGAGCAGGTAATGGTAAATGAGCACTCAGGATGCCTGGCACTGTTCCTAGGGCCTTGAATGTATTGACCATTTAAGCTCTTACCAAAACCCTAAGAGGTAGGTACTACTTAGGTACTACTGTTCTTCCCATCACACATAGGAGAAACCGAAGCACACAGAGATTAAATAATGGCCAAGATGACGCAAGTAGTAAGTACTAGGGCCTTGATACACACATGCAGTCCTGCTCCATTTTAAGCAACTGCTCTCTACTGCCCCCTCATGGCCAATCAGGCATTGCAGTTGAAGAACACTTAAGGCACCATCATGGTGCAGCTCTATGGTAACAAAAATTCCCATTAGTCTGAAATAAAGGTTCGGGCAGAAAAGAAGTGGAATGTGAAGCTAAAAAACTAGGTTGTAGATCACATCCTGAAGGCCCTTCACCATCATACTTGACTGTTTTTCTGAGGTCAACATAGCTAAGCCATGGTCAAGGTTCAACGCGGTATCAGTCTTCAGAATCACTGTGCACAAGCCAGGCATGGTGGCACACACTTGTAATCCCAGTACTTGGGAGGCTGAGACAGGAGGATCACAGGTTCGCAGCCAGCCTCAGCTACTTAGTGAGGCCCTCCTCAACTTAGTGAGATCCTGTTTCAAAATAAACAATAAAAATAGGGCTGGGGGTGTAGCTCGGAGGTAGAATGCCCCTGGGTTCAATCCCCAGTACCGCAAAAAAAAAAAAAAATCACTGTGCACAGCCGTTGACATTGTGCACTGCACACGGGCACCTGGCTGCAGGGAAGAGTGCCTGCTGAATTCCAGACGGCACTATTCTAAACCAGGGTCCTACACAGGTAGTATCCATCTGGAGATTGTGCCTTTTTATAATTTGCACAAGTTCTATATTAAGTAGCAGTAGCCTGTCCTTCTCTCTACAGGGTTGTCTGCTTCTAGGGAGCTGGGAAACCTTTCACAGAGACTATTCAACCCCAGGAATGTTCTTCTGAAGTTGGTATCCTCACCTGTTTCAGGAGGCTGTCTTCATGGTGTTGGATGGGCACGTCCTCTTACTCTGCCATATTAGAGGGTATCCCCGGTGCCAGGCACTAACTGGACATTTAAATGCCCCCACTGTTCTAATTCTTACACTATCCAGTGCAGTCGGTTATAAAAATCCTCATTACAGAGAAAAAAAAAACCAAGGAAAGAGAAGCTATGCCACTCACTGAAGGTGGCAGGGCTCTTCAAATCCAGCTCTGACTCCAACCTGCAGCCATGTCTTAGTCCTCCCTCTCAACCTCTCCAATATCCAAAAGGACACAAAATTTCCACCTTTCAGCATCACACTTTCGCCCACGTCAGTGCCAGAGGGGTTAACAAAGTCAGCTTCTGGCTTGGCAAGCGCTGAGGCAGACGGAGCGACTGCCGTTTGCTTTGAATCCCGCTGGGAGATAAAGCACAGAAGACAGGTGAGCAGTGTTCCTGGCAACAGACAAGAGTGAAAATGAAATCTATTCTAGGCTGCCAACTCGCACCTCTCCCTCAGTTTAACAAGTGTATTATTGTTGAATTTGCAGCTACGGACATGCCAGTTATGTTGCAAAACCCTTTCTGTTTTAGCCCCATCTCAGTCAAGTCAGAATTGGCAGAGGAAGAAAAGAAATAGAGAAAGAGAGAGACGAAAGAGAAAAAAAAATACTTTTCAGCTATTGTTCTCCCAAGTGAATCTTAAGTTACTGGGAGTCAATGCGAAGATTGATCAGAGAATCCCAGAGGTGTCTCGTAGGTCAGTGACGGCGATATTTTGTCCCTCTCTTACCCTTTGTCTTTAACGCGTACGTTTTTCAAATAGATTTTTTTCCCCCAGAATTGGTTTAAAATTTCAAACAGCAAATACAGCCTTCAGGGAATCCTGTTTGAGGGCATAGGATGCTTGCTGAGCTAGAGGAAAAAATGTGATTTTGCATTGAGGAACTTACTCGCTTGAAGAGATACTGCATAAAGACCTGAGGATGGAAGCAAGTCAGAGAACCACGTGTCTCATTATAAGGAATAAGAAAAGGAAGCCCCCCGTCACTCCCTCACCTGCTGTGCCAGGCGCTGATCTAAGATGTTTACATACAGCCCTCATTTAAACATCTGAAAAATCCAGTGAAGTACCATGATTATCATCTTCACTTTACAGAGGAGGAAACTGAGTCACTGAGAGGTTAAATAAATCACCCAAAGTCAATAGATGTGTTAGTGCTTAGGATGAACTCCAGTAGTTTGGACTCAGAAGCTGTGTTCTTTTTTTTTTTTTTTTTGGTACTGGGG
>PVJS01007256.1:0-33044 GCA_004027185.1 Glis glis | reverse complement strand
ACATAAACGAGATCTTCCCAGAACCCCTCCTTTTCACTGGGAACAGCACTTGTTCCAGGAGCTTCTCTTGCATTTCCAACCATGGTGTTCAAATGGGTACTGCTATCTTCTTCTTACAAACCCTACCAAGTTCAAGCCAGATAGCCATGATGCCACTTCTCTCATCCTTTCTCCCCTCCCAGTTGGTCCAGCGCTTATGCAAGCAAAAGAGAGACTGAAAGCAGAAGCAACAAGATTCAGAATGCAGAACCCACTGTGGCCAGAGACAGAGGACTAAGGCAAAGGGAACCCTGGCAGGCCTCAAGTCCTCCATACCCAGTTGACTTGCAGCTCTGCAATGCTGCCATTTTGAAGTGCAGCGGATGCCACAGTACCCTTGCAACAAATTTGACTTTTACCCTTCCTAATTTCCTGGTGATGAAAACACCCTAATATAACCACTATCCATCTTGTGGCATAATAGTCAATACTCACTATTCATGGATTCCATATTTGGATATTTACCTACTTGTGGAAATGTATTGGTCACCTGAAATAACCAGGACTCAAGGCACTGTCAGCCATTTGCAGACATGCACAAAGGGGTGAAACACGTGCGTTTGCTGACATGTGTGTTCCCAGCCGAAGCTGAGCAAGATGACGCCGCCTTTGTGTGCCACTGCTCACGCTGCACAGCTCCTTCTCGTGGTCCATGCAACACCGCCTTTGTCACACTCTGGTACATTTTGTTGGTGATTTCAATGTTTGAGATGGCCCCTGAGAGTACTGTTGAAGTGTTGTGTAGGGTGTCTAAGTACAAAGAGGCTGTGATGTAGCTTATGGAGAAAAATGTGTTACCTAAGCCTCATTCAGGCACGATTTATTTTTATTTATTTATTTATTTGTTTATTTATATTTTTGCGGTACCAGGGATTGAACCCAGGGGCTTTCTATCCCCACGCTACACCCCCGGCCCTATTTTTTTATACTTTATTTTGAAACCAGGTCTCACGTAGTTGCAGAGGGCCTCAATAGGTAGAGAGAGAGAGACGGGGGGGGGGGGAGAGAGAGAGCGCTGAGGCTGGCCGCGAACCCGGATCCTCCGGTCTCCGCCTCCCAAAGTACTGGGATTACAAGCGTGCGCCACCATGCCCAGCTCAGGCACGATTTAGAGTGGTGTTGACCAAGAGTTTGGTGTTAATAAATCAATCATGCATATTAAATGAGGTGTCTTTGAGCAGAAATGCATACATAAAATAAGGTTGTATATTGATTGCTTAATGAAAATATTGTGACTAGAAGCTTTCAGGAACCTACCTCTGTATTTCCCTTAGGAGCAACGGTTCAGTATTTGCTAATTCAGTGTTCACAATGACTTTGTAGAACAAGACTATTGCAAATAATGAAAATCAACTGTGTATCTACTATATAATACATTATTTGTATACAAATGTATATATGTGAATGTGTCTTTATATAGAGAGAGAATGTAACTGAAGAATGAGAATCAACTATGTGCATATATGTGTGTGTACACACACACACACACACACACATATGTATACAATCAACTTCATTATTTGTGGTAGTGATGGTATCTCCATATACATACATATACATATATAGTAAATATAGAGAGATACCATAAATACTATATGCATACACACACACATACATACACACACACACATATATATATATACATGTCTGTACATATGTTTATGTAGGTATAGATATTTTGTGTGTATATAGATATAGATTTTTTGTGTTTATAATACGTACATATAGTTTTTTGTGTGTATATACAGTTAGCCCTCTGTGTACACAGTTTTCATACCCATGGATTCAACCAACCACAGGTCAAAAATATTTGAAAATATCTGTGTTTGTGTGAAATGTACAGACTGTGTTTTTTTATTGTTACTCCCTAGATAATATAGTATAACAATGATTCACACAACATTTACATTATATAAGTAACAGAGACATTCTAAAGCATACAAGAAGATGTACATAAATTATAGCAAATACTATTCCATTTTATATAAGAGACTTGAGCATCTACACATTTTGGTATCCATGGATGCTCGAACCAATCTACTACAGATACTGGAGAACAGCTATGTGTGTGTGTAGAGAGAAAGAGAGAGTGGAGAGAGAGACACACACACACAAAGAGAAAGAGGGAGAGAGAAAGAGAGAGAGAGAGAGACAGAGAGAGAGAGAGAGAAATTTACTATAAACATTTTCTAGCAGTCCTGTGGAAATGTGTCTCTTGGATGTGGCTTTCCTGCACATTCCTGGCCTCTTGCATCATGGTCCCTGCTTTCCTCTTAAAATTGAGAAATTAATTGTCTATGGAGTAGAAGATGCCAATCATCCCACAAGCTAATCAGATTCTGATTGTCAGGCATCTGCCATCCACCACCACAGAACAGGTGTTAGGGCTCATCTGCATAGGAATCCTGTGGGAGTGATAATAACCATCCCCCAGGAAGGAGAGCAGCAGATCCTGGCTTTGCCCCTTGTTGGGGGCACCCTGACGGAGGACATGGACACCCCCATCTCTACCCCTGATCCTGGACCTGGAGAGTCACTCCAAGGGGAAAAAATGAAGTAGAGAACATGGGCTTCGGCGGATCCACACCTGAGCTCCGTTCTTGGTTTCCCATGCATAAGCGGAGGGCCTTGCTAGTCACTTAACAACCACATGCTCCATGTATCATGTAATATTTTGCATCAAGAAATGCTCTGGACTTACATTTGCACAGAAACAGTCTTTGAGCCCTGGGCCACTGGGGATGCCCCTGCAGTCACCCGGGGTGGGGACGGGGGCTCTGGTGAACAACACACCGTCTGTCCCTCCCCTGTTCACTACTCCTGCAGAGGGTTCTGCATAAGGCCAGAAAGCACAGACTCAGAGAATAGCACCAGGAGGACGTGAGCCTACAGCAGAAATAACCAGTGAGAGACAAAGCTAAAGATGCCAGCAGGGAGGGAAGGAGGAGGAGTAATTAAAAGCCCCAGTGAGGATTCTGTAATAAGGGGAAAGGTGAATCGTGGCATGGTGGGCAGGAGCTATCCTGGGGCTACTTTCAAATTAAGTGAACAAACACACAACTCCCCGAGGAACCTTTAATGATCTGGGGAGCCAGACGTCCATGGCCGAGCCTCCTGCACATGAATGGAAGCTGCTGACGAGTCGAGTTCACGGCATGAAAGAGAATAAAGCACTTTTCTTATATCGTCTCACATTTGATTCTCTCAAATAACCTAGGAAGTCGGCAGTTGAGAGTTTACGGAAGAGGAAATCAAGCCATGGAAGTTAGGTGACATTGTACAAGGTCACGTTGACAGCGAGGGAGAATACTAGGGCGAGGACCAGGCCACGTGATGCTAAACCCAGACCCCTTTCCATCCACCACACTGTCCCTGGAGACTTAAGAGCACCAAGGACCATTTGGAGCCTGATAGAGCTCCTTCACTGGAGACCAGCAATGATAAGCCTTGCTGCCTATATGGAGAGCAAAGACACTGGATGTCTGCATGGGAACAAATATCAGGCTTTCATGAGATAATTAAATGCTTTTAAATGTTCCCTACACAGATTCAGACAAACAGCCAGGCGTCAGGGCCACTGGACTAAACTAGGTGTCTCAGACTTTGTCACACATCCGAAAGACCTGGAGGGTTTATTCAAAGATAGATTGCTGGGCCCCACTCCTTCAGTTTCTGATTCAATCGGTGTAGGGTGGGACCCCAAAAATGTTTTTTTTTTAAGAAGATGCCAGGTGGTTCTTACTGATACTGCCGGCCCAGGAACCATCCTTTGAGAACCACGGAGAGTGAGCTCGCGAAGCTCAGTCCTCACCTCACTCTTCCCCAGACCTGCCAGTCTGCAGAGCATCTCTTCCCTGTCAGCTTCCCTCTCAGTGCTAAACTCTGGGGGCAGGCTGGACTTTTCCACAGCGAGATATGCAAAATGTTTTAATGTCACCCCAGAACAAGCTTAGTTTGAAGCCAAATTTCCCATCCAGGTGTGCTTGGAATGAGCTAACCTTTCTGACTCTTTGTGCCTTTTTAAATTGACTCTGTACTCAAAAGAAGAGGACAAGTGTCTCACCCATATGAACTCTTCAAGTTCCAACAATAGAGAACACAACTCTCTGAACTTTGATCCCGATGTTAGATTGGATTGGGGAACATGTTCGTATGTGTAAACAGGAAGGCTGGCTGTGGCAGGTGGCATCATTACCCGGACACCCTGTTTTGCAGCAGCAGCCTCAGGCATCCACAGCCTTGCCACACCATTGGGATACATGGAGGCTGCTTCCCTGGGCATTGGCTTTGCCCAGTGGGATGTCCTTGGATTCGACATGGTCAAGATTTAAAATGTGCTTGCCTATTTGAGTTTTCATTCTCGTGCTTCTGTATAATAGTACTATAGAAGGAACATGTCCTAGGAAGCCATCCCTCTATGACCTGAGACTCGAAAGAAAATACATGGCCAGAGATGATGTGACCAACACTCAGACCTGCAGCCCCACACAGAGCCCTATTGATAAATGCCAGCGCATTTGGAGTTGACTGTTCTACAGCATTAATATAACAATTGCAGACTATTACAGGAGGGATATAGAAGTCTTAAAATGAGATTCAGAAAGAAACAGAGAAGCAAAAATATTTGGAGAAAGGATGATGCATTAGTCAGAGTTCTCCCGAGAAGCAGAACCAACAGGATGTATCTATCTATAGCTATAGCTATATCTGTATCCACATCGATATCAAGAGATTTCTTGTAAGGAATTGCTTACATAATTATGGAGGCTGACAAGTCCAAGATTTGTGGTCAGCAAGCTGAAGAACCAGAAAGGCTGATGGAATAGTTCAATTCCAAAGGCCAGCAAGCTTGAGTCCAAGGAAGAACCTATGTTTAGTTGAAGGCTGAAGACAGAGGAAAAAAATTGATGTTCCAGTTTGAAGGCCATCAGACAAGAGGAGTTGCCTCAGACTCAAGGGAGGGGAAGTCAATCTGTTTTACTCCATCTTCCTATATAAATCCCATCCTAAAAGACCCTCATGGAGCGAATGATGTTTGATCAGCTATCTGGGCACTCTATGGCCCAGTTAACATACAAACATACAAATTAACCATCAAAATGAGCAAGAATATTCCCAAGATAAAGAAAGAATAGGACCAAATATGGAAGAAGTTTACAGACTATCAAACAGGATAAAAAAGAAAAACCCTCAACTAGACATATTTAGTGTAACTGAAGCACTTAAACGGTGAGGAGACAAATATAAATGCTTATACAAAGAAATAGCAGGTCAAGTACAAATGGTTAAAAACTGGCTTTGTGTGCGTGTGCATGCATGCGCGCGCGCGTGTGTGTGTGTGTGTGTGTGTGTGTGTGTGTTACTGGGAATTGAATCCAGGGGCATTCTACCTCCGAGTTACACTCCCAGTCCTTTTTTATTCTTTTCTTTTTCTTGTTTTTTTAAAGGGTCTCACTAGGGTGCTGAGGCTTGCCTTGAACCTGCAATCCTCCTGTCTCAGTCTCCCAAGTATTGGGATTAGAGGTGTGTGCCACACACCTTGACTTTAGAAGCAGTATGGGATAGTAGTCAGCCTCAAGGCCCCTGACTGTCTGGGTCAGATACAGCTGGACCAATTACCAGTAACTAATCAATGGGCAAGTCACCTAGCTTCTCTGTCCCTAAGTTTCTTTCTGTATTAAAAACAGCTCAGAATGATAATACCCACCTTTATAAGGGTCTTTATGAGCAATGAACAAATTAATACACATGGTACCTAGAATAATACCTGGCACATCGAAAGCGGTGGATAAGTGTTTATTGCTATTATTTATATCAGGCTTTTAACTTTAGTACCAGATGCCAGCAGAGAATGACAGAATATTTTTAGATATGTGAAAATATATACATGATGGAAATTTTGAACTTATATTTTACATTCCACTAAACTATAATTTAAAATTAATATACAATATACTCTTGGATGTTTAAGGCCTCACAGTACTTACCTTTGAAAGACCCATTATAAAAATACTCAGGAAAGAAAAATATATGGCAGGAAAGGAGCTAGAGAAACGTGGTAAGTAACTCTATGAAAGACAGCATTGTTTAAATAAATGGTGTCCAAAGGGAAGAGAGTACTTGTAGCAGTATAGGGCTAAACTGCTTGATGAAATCAACATGGTGGGTGTGCATGGCAGGGCAGTCAGGACAGAGGTGAGAAACCAGAGCAGGGTCAGAGAATGCTAATTCTTTTCTTTCTCAGAAAGAAGACATAGATATTCATTTAATGACAACAAGGATCTGTTGGATTCCTGGTATGGGGTGTGCATTCTTCTAGACAATGGAGATGCATCCATGAAGGAGTCAAACATCTCTGCTCTTGTAAGACTTACATCTCAGTGTGTGGGGGGCAGGGGGAGGGAGGGGAGCAGATAAATAAGGATAAGTATAAGTCAGTGTAGCTTTTCTCTGTTATGTAGCTTTTCTATGTTAAAACGTTAAATGAACTTCCAGTTCAGGCTCCAAAATGTAAAGATCTTGGAGGTGGTCACCCCGTCCAAATAACAGTGCAAATTTGGGACAAACCAAATACCAACAACTTTTCTTGGAATCATCAAAGAACTTGAATTTTTAAGGGAAACCATCACCATAAAGAGCCTAGCCAATCCAGAGAGGCACAGCCAAGATGCTGTCCCCTGAACCGGAAACCACTGGAGCCATGAACTGGTTGGACACTGCTGTGGTAATGTTGATGAACATCTAGAGGCTGAGAGGATGGGGACCTGACCCATCCATGGGTTTACCTCTAAGAATATCTTCTCAGGAGGGAAGCTCTAACAAAGGTGCCCTACTGACCTGGCAGGGGAGGAGAAAAATAATCTTTATGCAACATCTGTGAGACCTCTCTGTAAACAAGGGTTACTTCAGAGGAAAGACTTCACTGGAACTTCCTCTGGGAGTGCCTGGGAGAGGCAGTCCTCTCACTCCAGACCCTCCTGCCTTCCAGTCTCACCTAAGCACAGAAGTCACATAGGAAGAAACACTTGCAAGGGTCCTAGGTCACAGGACCAGGATCACCAAAGGCCTGAGACCTAACTGCAGGATTGTTAGAAGCACTTCCTGCCACCACACCAACAAGGTCCTGAGTGGTAATAGTAACCTCCCCTGAAGGAACTTAAAGACACAGGCTCTCTCCAAGGAGGACTTAGGGAAGCCCTGCATCAAGACTGGGAGAAAAAACTGACACTAGAGGAAGTCGAGGCCTTTGATTCCTACAGCTAAGGAAAAATATTTTATTTATTTTGGTACTGGGGATTGAACCCAGGGACATTCTACCTCTGAGCTACATCCCCAGCCCTTTTTATTTTTTTATTTTGAAACAGGGTCTTGCTAAGTTGCTGAGGGTCTTGCTAAGTTGTTGAGGATGGCCTCGAACATGCGAACCTCCTGTCTCAACTCCCCGACGATTACAGGCATGCATCACCATACCCAGATTGGACATAGAATCATTTAACTCACTAACATGTGTAATTATGAGATAAGTCAGCATCAGACAAATCTCAATTCAGGAACATCATCAACGTACATGACCAGTACTTCTCAAAACTGAGAAGTCTGAGAAAACTGAGAAGTATTAGAATCTGTCGGAGCCAAAAGACTAGGGAGACATGGCAACTAAACACAATGTGGTATTCTAGATGGGATTTGGGGCACAATAAGGACATTCAGTAAAAACTAAGGAAATCTGAATAAAGACTGGGCTTCTAGTTAATAATCATGTATCATTAATTATGATGAATGTAAGAAGTTAACGAGGGAAAATGGGTGTGCAGTGTGTGGGAAGTCTTCATACTCTTCACAATAATTCTGTAAATTAAAAAATGTCCTAAACCAAGTGCTGTGTGCACATATGCTCCTATCACTCTGAACCTCATTATTTTGTACAGTTACAATGCACCAATAAAAGTATATTAAAATAAATAAAAATGTCCTAAAGTTAAAAAGTTTGTTTAAAAAATAAAACTAAGCCACTAGAACATAGTTCTGACTTCTTGGAAAAATGCTATGGGAGATTGAGGCACAGTAATGTACTGAGGATTAGACAGCACTGTGCTAATGTCATCAGCTAGCTTGAATCAAGATAAAAATGCTTTTATATGTCCCCTTCCCTGCTCACAACATGGACTCATATGAGATTTCTAAAATAAAGGTCTTAAATTACAGGCTAAAATCATCAAAGTCTTTCCCAACCAACCCTTCAATAGCTCTCTCAAAAGCTTTCTAATCCACAGAGATAGAAGCCAGGGTTGGTGATGCATACCTGTAATCCCAGTACTTGGGAGGCTGAGACAGGAGATCGCAGTTTCAAGGACAGCCTCAGCAATGTAGAAAGACTCTCATCAACCTAGAAAGACCATTTCAAAATAAAAAATAAAAAGGGCTGGGGGTGTAGCTTGGAGGTAGAATACCCCTGGGTTCAATCCCCAGTACCACAAAGAAAAACAGAAAACAGAGAAGACTCTTCATTAAAAAAAATCAGTGAGCTAATGAAAAATGAAAGTATAGAAGAGGTAAGGGTATAATAAATGGGTATTTGGGGAGACAGAGTTGGGGATTGAGGGGGGATGGGAAGGCTGAAATACTGCATGAGGTGACCACAGTGGCTTCATTTGAGGGGATGATACCTGAACAATAATGTGGAAGAGATAACAGTGAGCTGCAAGAGTATCTGAGCAAGGAGCATTCCAGGTAGAAGAGACAGCCTATGTGAAAACCCCAGGGTAGAAGGGTGGGGAGCCGGGGCAGCTGCCATGGAGTGAGCGTGCAAGGGGGAGAGAGCTGATGATGATGGCAGACCAGGCAGACTCTTGAGCAGAGGAGTGGCATGATCTAACCTTACCATATACAGGTTTCTCTTTGGCTGCTGTGATAAGCATAAACTCCTGGGAGAGATCTATCAGGAAGCTATAACAAGAAGAGCAGAGAGCAGATGTGGCTCAGAGGAGGTGTCAGTGGAGGCCACGAGAAGTCTTGAGAGTCTGAGTATACTCTGAAAGTAGGGTACACTGTTCCTTGATCAAGTGGATGTGGACTTTAGAGGAAGAGAGGGATTAGGGATGACTCCAAGCCTTTGGCTGGAGTAGATAAGAGGATAGGAGTTGCCATGAGTTGAAACACAGAAGGCTACACATGGCTACTTTTGCAGGAAGGGGAGGTAAGAAGATGCTAAGAAAGATCAATGGATTGGGTGGAGCTCTACAGCGAGAGAGGTGGAAATAGAGGAGAAAGAGTCCAGAGTGGAATGCAGGAAACTGAGGTGGTGGGAGCTTCACAGTTATTGTTAATGGCAAGGCCTAGAGACTATAAGCAGAAAAGTGACTTAAAACAACTGCCAGTATGTGCCTTAATCATAGGACAGCTAAATGAGTTAAGAACAAAAAGAGAGATGACAAATACGAACAATGTAAAGCTAAGATAGCTGTGTTAATATTTGAGAAATAAAATTCAAGGCAAAAGCAACAAAGCAAAATAAAAAGAGACACATTGTAAACCAGTAAAGTAAATAATAGCTGATGAATATTATTACCATAAATATATTTACCAAAGATATAGACCCAACATATTTAAAAGCAACAACTTACTGAACTATAGTTAGAAATAGATAAGTCAAAATTTTTATTTAGATATTTAAATTATTATAAGCAGTCACAGAAAAGGACATTAAGAAGAAATCTTGAATAACATCATTAGTAAACTTAAACTAATACATGCATACACCCAACAAAAATATTAGCTATTGTCTGAGCATCATGGAACATTTGCAAAGTCAATCATGTATTTGACCACACAGGAAGGCTAAGTCATGCCCAGAATCACATTTTATGCATCATATTCTCTTATTTTAATGTAATAATATTATAAATTAATAATAATATAGCTTGTGAAATAATTTCATCGACCTAGAAAATAAATTCCAAAGAACTCAGGGTTAAGGCAAAATCATGAGGAAAATTATGAGATATTTAGAGATGAATAGCAAGGAAGGCTCTATAGGCCCACAACTATAGTGCATGGCTGGGCAATACTTAGTGGACACTTTATGACTTTAAACACAGTCATTAGCTAATAGGAAAAATTAAAAATGAGTGGGCTAAGCTTTCAAATGGAGAATCCAGAAAAATAGCAAGATAGTAAGTGTGGGGGAAAAAAAGGAGTGAAAGAAAATAATGTTAACAACCAAAATCTGAATAGGGATCATTTTCAAGAGAAGTTTTTCTCTTTAAAAGAGACATCTCATAATATTGATTAAAGTATATATGCATGTATATGCATATAAATACACACCCAGAGATCCATACATAATTCATAATTTAAATAATGCCCATATTGACAATTATCTATGACCCAAACTGTGAAGGTGTGAAATAGGATATACAATATAATGCTCATCCCTCTTACTACATAGAGGAGATTCAAACATATGATTTCCCAAAGACTTACCTATTAGGAGAGATCTAGAATATAAATAAAAATATCGTGTTTGAAAAGGAAAGATTGTCAATATAGCAATGGAGACAATGCAAAGAAAATATCAAGATGCCATTATCAGAGAGATCACAAATCAAACTTATCAACCAATGCAATGATATAAAGAGACTATATGAAGAAAACAACCTCTGAGATTGGTCAAATAGTTTTAAATCGCTGCTACATACAAGAGACAACAACAGTGAACTGACAAAACAGTTAGGAATAAAAAGAACATTTAAGTCTATAAAGCTGGACCCTTACCTCACACCATATGCAAAATTTTAACTTAAAGTGGATCAAAGACCTAAAATGTAAGAGCTAAACACATAACACTTCTAGAAAAAAAATGTAAGCATACATTTTCCTATCTTTAGATTAGGGAATGGTTTCTTGAGCAAAAGCTCAAGCAAAAGTGATAGTAAATGAATAAGAGGGACTTCATTTAAATGGAAATCCTGTGTGCTGCGAAGGACATCATCAAGAAATGGAATGGAAGTAAATGTTTGTAAATTGTACATGTTATATCGGGATTTATAAAGAACTCTTACAATTCAATAACAAACAACCCAATTAAAATTGGGCAAAGGATCTGACGGACATTTCTCCAAAGAATTTATCCAAATGGGTACTAAGTACATAAGGAGAAACTCTGCATCATTAGTCATCAGGAAATTGCAAATCGAAGACACAGTGAGAGGCAACTTCACATCTGTTAGGATGGCTATAACCACAAAGATAGGTAATGACAAGTATAGGTGGAAATGCAAAGAAATTGGAACCCTTATACTCTGCCTATGGGATTGTACAGTGTTCCCACCTTTTTAGATAACAGTTTGGCAGTCTCTCAAAGGACTAAAAATAGACTTACAGTATGTCCCATAGGTATATACTCAAGAGAAATGAAATCATGTGTTCACCCAGAAGTGTCTTGCAAATGTTCATAGCAGTATTATTTATAATAACCAAAAATGGAAGCAACTCAAATGTCCATTAACCTATGAATGAATAAAATGTGGTATATTCATATAAAGGAATATTCTTTAGCAGAAAAAAGTGCCGATACATTCTACAGCATGGATAAGCCTTTACAATATCATGTTGTGTGAAAGAACTGGTCATAAAGGACCACATGCAATTTACATGCAAGTTCAGAATGAGCAAATCTAGAAGACAGAGTAGGTAACTGGTTTCTAGGGTTCAGGGGTGGAGGTAGAGGGATATGGGAAGTGACTACTGATGGGTACATGGTTTCTTTTTAGGATCAATGAATATATTCTAAAGTTTATTGTGTTGATGCATGTACAACTCTAGGTATACACTGGAAATATTTAATTGTACACTTTAAATAGGTAAATGTCAGGGCATATAAATTAACTTTCAAGGAAAGATAAAAAGAGGAATATATAGGAAAATTTAAACAAAAATGTTTCAAGACTTACAATAATAACATCAGGAAAAGTAGAATTCAAGGCAAAAACATTTAAGACAGTCATTTTAAATTGAGAAAATATAGTTCTGGAGTTCAGATAAAAGAATCAGACATCTTAAAAGCTAAAAGTAAGACAAAATATGAAAAACTCTTCTAGATAGTAAATAAAAAATTTATAAAAACACAATTCTTATGATGCACTTTTATCAGTCTTTTATACAATGGGAATTGGAAAAGGACAGAAAATTTAATAATTTAAACACCTTGATAAGATTAAAATACGTATATAGCTCTATTAACATTCAACCAAAAATACACCTTTGTAAGCATTCATGTGATGTTTACAAAATTTAATTATAGGGTAGAAATTGTAGAGGCCATATTCTCTGGTAACACTGCATTAAAGCTAGAAATTAATCACAAAATGTAATCAAAACAATGCGAGGAAACCACTTGGAAATTAAACAACATTCTATTAAATAAGGGTTGGTTCTGAGAAGAAATAAAAATTTTAATTATATGCTATTTAGAAAATAGCAAAAAATAAGAACAATATTTATCAAAGCCAGTGGGGAAAGGTTACCCTTTACCTAAGTCAAGTCCCATAAAAGCTTTCATTATTAAATTAAAAAGAATGTAATTAGAGTAACTAAGCATTTAATTTTCAAAAACACAAAAATAACACCAAAACCAACATCAAGAAAGGAGGAAATGATAATGTTAAAAGCCAATATTTGTGAATTACAAATAAGTAAAATAAAATTTTTAATTAAACCATGAAAGCGATTCCAAGACTTTCAATACTGGGAATATGACAAGACTAGATGCTCAGAAGAATACATAAAATGCTGGAGCTTCTAAATGCAAGGGTGCAGCTGAGTAGAAAGTAATACAAATTGTAGAAATAAATAATAAATAAAACAAAAATAGCAAATACAGAGTCAAGTGAGCCTTGCCATGCCATTTTCCCTCTGCTCTTATGTCATGCCCTGGTGACCTCAAATGTGCCTCCCAAGGGTTCCCCGTGCATTGGGGAGAATATACATAATTGGAAGATAAAACCCAGGGCATATTCAGAGAAGAGACCCTTGCACAAAAGTGGACCCCTCTCAGGACAATACCATCATTGGTGAATTACACACACACACACACACACACACACACACACACACACAGTGGATACAGTGGATTCTTGTCTGTCTTAGACTTGGTTTAAGATCACGTTAAAAAAATCACAAGACAAGAAAAAATATTTTGCCCAGGGAATCTTTATCTTTATCTTTATCACCTTCACTGTTGCCACTTACACTGTTCAAGTTTTTACTTATACTGTTTTAACTATTTTGACCTCCTCCCTGAAGAAATAAAGACAAAATATAGATTAACGTGTCCTGGGCTAACCTTCATCCCCAAGCCACTGGCACGAGCAAATGTAATCCTTAAAGTCACACCACAGAAATTCCCACAGATGAAGTTTCATAGAACATGCTCTTACAATCATAAATCACAGGACCTATATGAGGAATTAAGTCACCATGATGTGAGGCAGCAGAAACAACTAATCATACATACCCACAGAAATTATAGGTATACAAATTATCAGGTAGGTACCATATAATTGGATATGTAACTACTTTAAAACCAGAGGAATCAAAACGATCTATAGTTCAATAAAGTTCCTATCGAAATCCCAAAGATATATACTTTTTGCAGAAATAGGAAAAGCTTGAAGAGGAAAAATAAAATTAGAAGACAAATGCTTCCTTTCAAAACTTACTGCAAAGATACAGTAATTAGCACAGTGTGGTACTGGCATAAAGATAGACATATAGACTAATGGAATAGAATAGAGAGTCCAGAAATAAATGTTTGTGTATATGGCCAAATGATTTTCAAGAAGGGTGCCAAGACCATTCAATGGGAAAGGACAGTTTTTCAACAAATGGTGCTGGGGAAATGGGATATCTATATGCAAAATAGTGAAGTTGGACCTTCAGCTTATACATACACAAAAATGAATTCAAAATGGGTCAAATATCTATATATAAGAGCTAAAACTCATAGAAGAAGACACAGGGGCTCATCTTCATACCATTGGAATTGATTATGATCTCTTGGAAATGACATGCCATCAAAAGCACAGAAAACAGAAAATAAAAAGTTCTGGTGAAGATGGGGAGAAATTGGAACCCGTGTGTATTATTGATCAGAGTGTAAATGGTGTGGTTGCTATGAAAAACAATTGAGTGATTCCTCAAAAAAGTAAAAAGCATAGAATTATCATATGATCTAGCAATTCCACTTCTGAGTGTATACCCAGAAAGAACTGAAAACAGACTTGAACAAATATTTGTACACCAATGTTCATAGCAGTATTATTCACAATAGCCCAAAGTGGAAAACTACATAAATGCCCATCAATGGATGAATAGATAAATAAAATGTGGTATGTACAATGAAATATTATTTAGTCTTAAAAAGGAATAAAATTCCAATATAGGCTACAACATGCATGAACCACAAAGATACTGTGTTAGGTGAAATAGGCCAGACACAAAAAGACAAATTTGTGTAATTCTACTTGTACCTAAAGTAACCAAATTCATAAGGACAAAAAGTAGAATGGTGGTTGCCAAGTAGGGGGTGAGGAGGGGTGGAGAATGGGGAATTATTGTTTCATTGGTAGAATTTTACTTTGAGATAATGAAACACTCTTGGAAATGGACAATCGTGATTTTTGTTTAACAGTGGGAATGGACTCAGTGTCATGGAACTTTTTAAAGTGGTGAAGCAATCAACTTTATGCTATGTGTATTTTACTGTACTGGAAAAATATTGATTAGATATGTACATATATTGCTTCCTTTTTTAGGACTAATTTTATGAATGCAAAGAAAAAATTTGCTGAAAGTACAAACAGGAAAAATAAGACAATCACAATAAAACCAAGTTGATTTTTTAAAAGAATCAAAAAAGGAGAGAAACTTCTAGAAAGAATGCACATATGATAATAAAAAGTAGAAACCTTTAGACACATTAAAGAAGAGATTAACTAATAAACAGGATTGGTAGATAGAAAAAATAGAACTGCAATAATAATGTAGCATAGAGTGACAGAGAGAAAAAAATGTGGAACAGGAATGATGAGAACAGAGGGGGACATGAGACAGCCTCATAAGCATCTATTGGAGTTCCATGGGAGAACCCTAAAGACGATGGAAAGGAACAAGATTTGAAGAGATTTTAAATGGCTGAAAATTTTTCAAATAAATATAACACTCCAGTGTTAAGATTAGGGAGCCACATTGAAACGTAAGCAAGATAAATAAATGAAACTTGCACTTAAATTTATGCACAGCAATGGACAAGGAAAATATCTTAAAAGCTGATAGAAAAAAAAAACCTGAATTACACAGAGAATAACAATTAGAGCCACAGCTTCCTCCTCCCAGTGAACACGGAAGCTGGGAGGCTGTGGAATAACAGTTTCAAGTTGCTGACATGAAATTCCTGACAACGGGGGTGTGTATGATTTAAACACCATGGCAAAATTAAGGCATTTTCATGGGAAACCAAATCGCTTTTCTATACATAGATTTTTAATGAAATTTTAAAAGAATGAGTTTAAAGATTAATTTCAGGAAGAAGTAAAATATCTCACCACATATGTGCCAATCATGAAAAAACACTGGTTCTACAGAAATAATGTTTAAATTTATTTTTTGTTTTATTTTATTTTTAACTGACACATAATAATCGTACATATTTATGGAGCACAATGTGTTGTTTCAGTACATCTATATTTTGTGTGATGATTAAATCAGGATGAACAGCGTACCCCTCACCTCAAATAAGGTAGAATGAAAATCTTGGCTCTCGCTCAAATAAATGTTGGGGAAGAGGACAGGATTATATTGCATGGTTCAGAGGAGAATAACTCTTTGTTGTATATAAGTATGTTAAAATGTGTAGGGTAATCACTAAAGGAATAGGAAGTCGATAATTTCCAAATTAGAAGGGAGAAGTGGAGTGTAGGTGAAAGCACAGGTTATCTACGGGATGGCTAGAAAGGCTAGGAAAAGTAGCCTTAATTTATTTTTATATTTAGTTAGTTATTTTGGTGGTACTAGGGAGTGAACCTGGGACATTCTACCTCCGAGCTACACCCTAGCCCTTTTTTAACATTTTTTATTTTGAAACAGGGTCTTGCTAGGTTGCTGAGAGTCTTGCTACATTGCTGAGGCTGTCCTCCAACCTGTGATCCTCCTGTCTCAGCCTCACAGTAGTGGAATGGCAGGCATAGGCCACCACTCCCAGCTTGAATAATGGTCACTTCTTACGATGGGGTATGAATGAAGAGGAGGCCTGAGGGAGGAATCTGGCACGTTTCAAATGTTCCATATTCCCCAGGTGGCCCTGTTGAGTGCCTCGGTCAACATCCTCACTGATATAATCCAAGAAAACTGACCACACAACTTAAAGGAAGGAAGATGCATTTGCTTACAGTTTTTGGAGATTCTGGGTTCAGTCCATGTGAGGCTGGGGTCTTGGATCTCAGGACATGGAGGTGGGAAGCAGAGAGAGGAAGAGGACAGGTTCTGCTCTCACACGGTAGAGGTCAGAGCAGAGAAAAAGGGAGCAGGGGAGGAGGAAGGATATATAATCCCCAAGGCCACCCCCTCCTTAGCAACCAAGCTCCATTTCAACAGAGCTACCTTGTTTCCCTGAGGGCTGGGGAGACAGTCTACATCCAAACCAGTACACTGAGCTTCCTCAGAACTGCCCTGTAGTCTCGAATGGTTCCACCCATCTCCCTTTCTCATTCTGCCTCGGACCTGCCTCTCCCAGCCTCCATCGACTCCCACTTCATTTTCTCACGAGCATTCCCACTAATAAATCTCTTGCATGTCTAATTCTTGCCTTGGCATCTTGGCTTCTTGGAGGACCTCGACTAACATACTTAATAGATAATATATCTGTCACACACTTACAATGCACTGTTTATAGATTTCAACATCAGCAATTAAGAGCAGCAACACTTACCATCAAAATAAAAAGATAAAATATGTAGGAAATAGAATGGAAAATACTAAAACATATACTAAGAAAAACTTGTAGAAAGACAAAGATGTATCATGCTTTGGGATATTTAAACTCAACAGCATAAATATTTCAATTCTTCTTACATCTACTTAGAACTTTAACATAATCTCAATAGAAATATCAGCAGAAGTTTTTAAAGTATACTTGTTGAACTGAGAGTTTATATGCAAATATTTCACACATCTAGACCATTTGACCCAGCAGTCCCAATTCTACGAAATCATTTCTGCACATCATAAGTGGTTATAGCTTTGTTCACAATAGCTAAAGACTGAAAACAATACAATAGCCACCAGTTGTGGGTTTAAGTAGCATATGGTGAATCCATACAATGGAATAGTTTAAGCTTCTAAAAAAGAGGAAGTTATCTAGCTACCTGTATATTGATTTGTAAAGATCTCCAAGTTATACTGCTTTGTTAAAAAGCAAATCAGAGAACAGTACATAAAATATGCCACCCCTTGTATATAAAAAATGGAGAATAAAAAATATAAATGCATTTGTCTGCATCTGCACAGAAATTCCAAGAAGTTATGAAGACTTACACAAAGGCTTAACTCTGGTTGAGAGACAAAAGCAGGACTTCAACTTTGAACCATGTGCATTGAATGACCTACTCCAATAATTATGTGAACATAACTTTAAAATGCTAAGGGGATTAACACTCACTAGAATACCATTTTGTACTCATCTGGAAAAGTTAAAAAGCCTGGTAACACTAGGTATAGTGAAGGTGTGGGGCATTGGGAACTCCTACACATTTTCTTTGGTTGGAAAATGTTACTCCTTCTCATAGATCCAAGATCTTGCATGTGGGTTTTAGAAACCAACTGCAAGAATATTCATGGAAGCATTATTTCTAATAGAAAAGAAACCTCTGAAACAATCTAAATTCCATCTAGAGCAGAATAGAAAATTATAAAATATATAAGAGAATATAAAACATTATAAGATGCAAAATATTCGAGGGAATATCATACTGTGGTAAAAAAAAATAAACTCCACTATATGCACAAACCACAATGAAACTCAAAATTTGATGTGGAACAGAAAACTTAGATAGTATGAGTCAACTCACTAGAAAATTTAAAAAACAGCAAAAACAATCCATATCTTGTTTAGGGAAAAGTGTATATGCCATCAATAAATATGGTGGTGACTTGTACACTATTAAGGGATGTGGTTATTTCTCAGCAGTGGAGGGAAGGGATACTTGGAGAGGGTAAGTTTGGTTACTGGGAGTGTTCCATTCACCCACGATTAGAATGCAAGATTTATTGTAGCTTTAGTATTTAAAAATATCTATATAGAAATTCAGATTTTTTGCACATGAGACATATTTCCTGATCATTTTTAATGTAAAAATGACTCTTTCAAAATATTAATAAAATGAGCATCTTTGACATGAAACAAGTTACTTAGAAAAGAATTTTTGAGACTGATAGGGAAGAGAAAGTAAAACATTAATGACAATACACAACTGTATGCAATTAAACATCAGGGAAGTAGAAAAATGAATTCAGGGAAATACAAGAAAATCTGGGGAAATAGACGCTTTAAAAAGTTCACTCAAGCAGATGTAGAAAACCTGAATAGATAAGTTACTATGAAAGACTGAAAAATTTATCAAAGAACTACTTTGCAAAAACTCCTGTCTGACAGTTTTGAAATGTATTCTTTCAAACTTTCCAGGGACCCAAATCCCCATGCAACTGAAATTATTCTAGGAATAAAAAATATGAATGTATACTGCATTTTGTAAAGCCAACACAACCCTGACTCCAAAATGTGAAAGGGAAATAAAAATCTGTAGTAAAATTGGCAAGAGATGCAAAAACCCTGAATAATATATTACTAGACCAAATCCAGCAGCAAAATTAAAAGAATTATTCACAACTACCAAGTAAGACTTATCCAAGAAATGCAAAGATCATTTATTATAAAAAAGATCTATTAATGCAACATTTCACATGAATATATTTAAAGAGAAAATAGGAATAATAATTGAATAGGGAAAGAAAAAACAGTCAGTAACATTCAAAGTATATTCTACAATCCAAAAATTTGCTTTTTTGGAAAATTAGGAACCAAAGATTATTTTTAACATAGTCTTTATGTCTTAAATGATCAACATTATCCTTAGCAGTGAAAAACGAAGGAAAATTTGTATTAAAACCAGAGGCAAATGCAAGCAAGAAGAGCCTATTGTTGCCATTAGAATTCAGTGTGGTTCTGAAAATTCTAAGGAATGCAATTAGAATGAATGTGTAGAGATACAATTGTTGTAAAAATGACAAAATTATCATTTTGTATAATAGTGTAATTATATTCTTGTAAAACTACAGAATCAAGTTTAAAACATATATCTTTTAATCCAGTTTTGAGAACTAAGTTCATAGAAGATAAGTATTTTTTAAAAACTGTATATGAATAATAATCCAGGAGAGAATGAGAAGAAGACAATGGTAGCCAAAGCACAGAATTCTGAGGAAAAAAGTTTAAGAATAAGTCAAATCTATGGGATACACTCAAAACTTACTGAAAAATAGCAATAAACATTTTTAACACATAGGAAAAAATTGATTGGGAGTCTGAGACAGGAAATTGCAGGTTTGAGACCAGCGTTGGCAACTTAGCAAGCCTTTGTTTCAAAACAAAAAATAAAAAGAGATGGGGGTGTAGCTCAGAGGTAGAAATCCCTGGGTTCAATCCCCAGTACCAAAAAAAAATTAAATATGAGAAAAATTGTACATTAATTCTTCTGAAATTAATGTATGGGTTTAATGAAATCCCAATTAAATCCTAATGGGATTTGTTTGGAACTTGATTATTGGATTCTTAAGTTCACCTGAGGGAAAAAGCAATAATAGTACACACAGAGAAGATTGGTGAGTAAGCAGTTGAGAAAATTTTAAAAAGAGTGATTAGCAGGTAATTTTCCTACAAATAAATAAATGAATCAAAACATACAAGTATCAAAATTGTAGGATAAAAGCAAAAGAAAAGAGATCATTAGATGAAGGTAGTTGCAAAATAGGACTGGTTCACAATCAACATGCAGACTTCATAAAACAATGAGCATTTGTAGGAAAATGGATGGGACTAGAGAATATTATGCTACGTGAGAATAGCCAGTCTCAGGAAGTGAAGAGTTGTAGGTCAGGATAGTCAGGTGATTCGCCAAACAAATGCTTAAGACAGATAAATGTGATTTTCTTGCTTACTTAGTCAAAGAAATAAAAATATAATAATATATAATAGGTGCACAAACACAATGAAATATTATTTGGCCTTCAAAAAAATCTTGTCATTTAAAATGTTTTTATGGAAACATTTTGCAAACATAGAGTATGCAAATATTTGGCTTTTACATTTTTGTAAAAGTATATTTTCTACTGTTGACATAGTTTTTACATCTCTTAACCAAACCCAGATCCTGATATGGAAAATTTGTAGCACCCAGAGGCTCCCCTCAGGCCTCTTCTTTGTTCATACCCCATATAAGAAGTAATCATTATTCAAACCAGATGTGATGGTGCACGCCTGCAATCCCAGTACTTGGGAGGCTGAGACAGGAGGATCACAGGTTCAAGACCAGCCTCAGTAACTTAGTGAGACCCTCAGAAACTTAGCAAGATCTTGTTTCAAAATGAAGAATATAAAGGGTTTGGGATATAGCTCAGAGGTAGAATACCTCTGGGTTCAATCTCCAGTACCCCCCCAAAAAAATTAAGAACTAACCATTATTCTGACTTGTATCTCCATAGATTAGTTTCAGCTATTCTTGAGCTCAGAAAGAATGGAATTTTTATAGAATGTACCTGTTTCAATCAGTATTCTCACTACTATAATAAAAAAACACCCGAGGACAATGACTTAGAGGAAGAAATATTTATTTGCTCACAATTCTGGAGATTTCAGGGATTCTGTCCATGTTAGGCCAGGCAAAGTCTGTGGAGCTCAGGGCATGGCACGGGGAAGAGAGAGAGAAGAATGCAAGGGCTCTGCTCTCTCATTATGGAGGCTGGAATTGAGAAGGAGAGAGCAAGGGGAGGAAAGAGCATATATAATCCCCAAGGTCATGCCCCCAGGGACCTCGCCTCAACAACAAAGTCCCGCCTCCAACACGGCTGCCTTGTCTCCATGAAGTCTGGGGGGATATCCAAACCATAACAGTACCTTTTCTGTACCTGTCTTCTTTCCCTTATACCATGTGTTGGCCAGGTGTGGAGGCACACACCTGTTATCCCTGTTATCCCAGTAGGGCTGGGGGTGAAGCTCAGAGGTAGAACAGCACCAAAAACAAACAACAACAAAACAAAACAAAAATCATGTGTCAGCAACTATCTATCAGTAGTGAGTTTGTTGTTTCTTTCTGAAAATCACTGCATGGTGTCCCTTTGTGGGAAACACCACGTGTATCTCTTCATTCTGTTGAAGGACATTAGGATCATCCCCAGTACAGGTCTGGTATGAATAGGTCTTCTAGGAATGTCCCTGTGTGTGTCTTTTGGTGGGCACATGTACTCATTTCTCTGAGAGATAATCCACTGCATGGATTTCTTGGGTCATCGATTAGGCAGATGTTTACCTTGAATAGATACTGCCAAATGTTTTTTCAAAGTTTTTATACCAAGGATTTGTGTCCAAGCCTTCTAAAATGAAGTCTGGTACTCTTTCTACTCATAGGAAATGAAGATAGATAAAATGCCCCTCTCCCCTTTCCTTCCTTCCTTCCTTCCTTCCTTCCTTCCTTCCTTCCTTCCTTCCTCCCTCCCTCCCTCCCTCCCTCCCTCCCTTCCTTCCTTCCTTTCCTTCTTTTCTTCATTTCCTTTCTTTCTTTGCCTTTCCTCCCTCCTTCCCTTCCTTGTTTCCATTTCTCCCTCTCATCTCCTCTCTTTATTTCCCTTCATCTCCCTAACCTTTTACCTTCCGCACCCCCTTCCCTCCTCCTCCCACACCACTGCAAGCCGCTCACAGCTGGAAGGTGCTTCTGGCCTGAGCAAGCCTGTCAACTAAATTCTGAACTCTTTGCATCAGCAACCGCCTAATTAGAGGCGCAATTTGCGGTCCAGTGAAGTTTCCACCAGCCTAATGTGCCTCTCAGAGCTGTGCTTCTGCCAGTAATTGCCTCCATCTTCCAGTTAACAGAAGGACAAGAACATCTGTATCAAGAATGATGAGAAAGCCATTGCCCAGGGTCCTCTGGATCTGAAACATGAAGGAGGGAGCCAGCTCCAATGCTCATTAGGTCTCTCTCTCTCTCTGATGGGGTTGTACCAGCAGCTCCTTGGCAATTCCTATCACCTGTCTCTCTTGCCCAAGGGAGATGATTTAATTACTGTCCTAGAGCCTTGTGACATCTCCATCTAATGCATGTTATTTAGATAGGAGAACAAGACATAATTTTGTTCTTTATGGCTGAGTAAAATTCCATTGTGTGTATATACCAGATTTTCTTTATCCATTCATTTGTTGATAGACACCTAAGTTGGTTCTGTAATTTGGCTATTGTGAATTATGCTGCTATAAGCATGCATATGCATGTATTACTGTAGTATTCTACCTTTAATTCTTTTGGAAAGATACCAAAGAGTGACATATCTGGGTCACATGGTGGTTCCATTCCCCATCTTTCGAGGAACCTCCATACCGATCTCCATAGTGGTTGTACTGATTTACACTCCCAGCCACAGAGTATAAGAATTCCCATTTCCCCACATCCTCATCTTTACTTACCATTGTATTCATGATGATTGCCATTCTAACTGGCGTTAGATGGAATCTTAGTGTCATTTATATGAAGGTATCACTACCGATCTCACTAATATGTTGGGGAAGTATGGAGGGAGCGGGGTGGGATGAGGAGGGAGACACACCAACTGCTGTGTGCGTGTATGAAGGTATCACTTTGAATCTCACTGTGATGTATAATTACAATGCACCAATAAAAGTATAAAGGTAAATGAATAAATAGAACAGGAGAAAACTCAATGCAGAGCATAGATTCTTAAACTTAAGAACACTTAATGTGGCAAAGTGGTTGGTTCCCAATAACTACAGTACAAAGTATCCAAATAATTCCCTTATCAAATAGAGAGTTCCAGCCCTACGCATGCCCTGGGGAGAAACAAGGGCTCATTCACTCCCTCCTGAGGCAAGTGGAAGCCAGTCCCCCATTACTGGGAGGCAGAAGAGTTAAATAGGACTTTGCTTGGCCAATGGGTTCAGTGTTATAATCAAGGAGTAGGAAGAAGTTTTGGGGTGCCTGCACAGTACTTAACAATAATGATGTACTTAACAATAATGCATTGTAAATCTCAAAATAGAAGAGAGGACTTTGTACTCACCACAAAGAAATGATATAAGTTTAAGGTGATGGGCATGCTAATTACCTTGCTCTGAACATTACCCAGTGTGTATGTGAATCAGAACATCCCAATGTACATCTTAAATAGGTGCACAAACTATATGTCAATGCCAAAAATAAGTAAAAATTAAAATAATATATCACTAGGTCTTTCCTGATGAGCTGAGAGGAGAATCAAGCATTCTCTCTCTCTCTCTCTCTCTCTCTCTCTCTCTCTCTTTCTAAGAGAGAGGAAAAAAATAAACACGCAGAGAGGGACAGAGAAAAATACTCCAACATAGATACCAATCACTGCTGTGTATTGAGATTTGAGATCTTTATTTCCTTTTTTATTCTCATTTTCTAAATTTTCTGAAACTGACTTGTATTACTATCATAATTAAAGGGAAACAATAGGTGATCTCCCTCTCTCTCTCTTCCTCTCCCCTCCCCTCTGTAATTGCAAGATGGCTTTACTGGATGCCGCCTCCACTGAGCCTGAAGCTGCATTTTTGTGTTCTTCTGCCTAACTGCCATGAGCAACCACCATTAATACTGCCAGCTTCCCACCACTTTGTCCAGAGAAACAGGAGCTCACAAACCCAACCCCATCATTTTCTGTCTGTAAATCAGGACTATGGTTAATGACTGTGTCCCACACCTGGAGTCCAGAATTGACAGGAAAGATCTCTAGGGTCACACAGGACTCCATTAGGCCAGGAAAAGGGATAGAGACCATGGGGACAAAGGGATCTCAGAAGTCTCAGTGCTGGCTTTGCAATTTTGTGTGTTTTGACAAGAGTAATTTAATTCTAATTACTGACAATAATTATTTCCCAGCCCACAGTGGGAAGCTGTCAGGCTTATAGCTATAGTGAATTCCAAGGGTCTCTAATTTGGCTGTGCTTCCGTGGTGTGGTGAAGCAGTTTGGACCCTGGAGGCTCTCATAAGAAAGGCTGAACCAGAGATAAAGGGGAAGGGAGGGAGGAATTCCAGGCAGGAGGGAAAGACGGAAGGAGGCCAGGCTGGCAAGCAGAGCATCAGCCTGAGCAGTAGAAATGAGGAGGGCCCCTGGGCGGGGAGGCCCAGCTCTGCTTCTAACTTACTGGGCAAATGTGAGCCCCTTTGAGCCTCAGTTTTCTCATCTGTAAAATGGTGATAACATAAGGTTGTTATGAAGATTGAACGGACGGTTCCAGAAGAGAGGGCCTTTGTTGGGTTTTGCCCTCTTGACACTTCTAGCTTCCTTGGGTAACCACATTTGGACCTTCATCTAAGAAACTTCCTCCTCTCCACTCTCTTTTCAAGTGCTGGGTACCCCTCACCTGGTCATATAGCCCCATGCCAATCAGTATACAGAGTTCAGGCCCTAGGGTTCTCGGAGCAAGAATGTATGTGTGAACATTCTGTTGGAAATTGCTCTTGAACCAAGGTCAGGCATACAACCAAACTGAACTGTCTGGTTTTCTTCCTTTTTTTTTTAACTTAAGACTAACTGTATTCATTCAGTGTAGGAAAACTGAATAATTCATGCTCATGAGAAAGACTCTTTGCAGAATGCCTTTGATTTTTACAAAGCATAAGTACAAATTAATTCTTGCTTAACAAGTGTGCTTTTATAGATACAGTCTTCTTCAGCACTAGGTCCATCAGGAGAGGGGAAGGGATGGCTAGAGCGCTACTGGGTGTTCAAAAGGTCAAACCCCTATCAGTTTTCTTCTGGTTCTGGCAATCTATGAGCATCCTGTGGGAATCATGAGCCAGGAATCATGAGTCAGGCGTGACAGGCAGAGGAAGTGGCTGAGAACCAGGGTGCATGGCTCAGTAAACCTGACACCATGCAGCACTGTCAGACAAAGAAACCCCAGGTTGAGGGTGCACTCTGGTGGGCTGTGCCCATGGGTTTTCTCATGGAAACTGGTAAGGTAGGATTATCATCCACATTTTGCAAATGAGAAACCAGAGGCTTGGAGGGGTGGAGCAACTTCCACAGGACAGCAGGACAGCTGGTCCAGGCTTAGAATGTTGTAGCATCACACTGCTGGTGTTCAAGTGACCCTTATTTTACATAATAATGACCCCAAAGCACAAGAGTAGTGATGTTGACAATTGGAGTATGTCAAAGAGTAGCTGCAAACTGCATTCTTTAGGTACAAAGACAAAAGTTTTTGACGTAATAAGGAAAGAAAAACATTGAATGCTGAGGTTGCTAAGATCTATGGTAAGAATGAATCTTCTAGCCATGAAATTGGGAAGAAGGAAACAGAAATGCATGCTAATTTTGCTTTCACCTCAAATTGTAAAATTATGGCCACATCGTGTGATAAGTGCTTCGTTGAGATGGAAAAATTTGTGTATAACATATAGGGTTTGGTATTACCCATAGTTTCAGGAATCCACTGAGGATCTTCGAATATATCCTCTGTGGGTGAGAGGGGGGCTACTATATGAACATTTGCTATGATTATTCATTTTAACTTATGAGGTAGATTATTTATCTGCTACATGTTTACATTTGAGGAATCCCAGACTCAGAGAAGCGTGGTCATTTACCTAAGGTTTCTGCTGCCACTTCCTGTCTGGCCTAACAAAAATGTTGGTCCTACTTCCTGTCTCAGCTTAAATGCACCTTCTCTGTGAAGGGTGTGTTCTCTCTCTCTCTCCAGGTTAGATGTAATATTGCCCTTTACTATGTTGAGTTTCTTTCATTAGACTCAACACACTTTGCCACATATATTTAACAAGGGTACCAATATTATCCATTTTACAAATATTATGACTGTAGAAAACAGAGATCCTATATTCTAGGGTTGAAGTGCCCCCAATGACTATTAGCATAGTGTCTAATAATTATACTGATTATAACATGTCTGTGCACACTTGCAGTTTGTAACCATCTTACTTGTGTCCCAATATTCAGTTCTCACCATTCCCTACAGCTTAGACATTGCCCTCCCCATCTTACCACAAAGAAACAGAAGCTGAGGGATGTGATGTCCATAGCTCATAAAAGGCAGAGTTAAGGGGTTTTTTAATTGGTGCATTACAATTATACATAAATGTGGGGTTCGTTGTGATATATTTGTACATGTACATAACATAATTTGGTCATCTTTGTTCTCTAGTACCTTCCCTGTACCCCAAATCTGATACCAGGGCTGGTGGTGTTCTAAGACACTACTGCTCTTCAAGGGAATGTTCTGGTACAGAATGCACTGGCATGGGGCAGAACAGAGGGCCACAGAGTGGAGTGAAACAAAGTGGGCTGAAATGGGTCTGGGAGATGAAAGGCACCAAGCAGAAAGAAGAAGAGAGTGGTGTGTTCGGGTAGAAGGGTGCATTATCAGAAGCAGGACGCAGAAAATAGCAGTTCAACTTGACCATGTTTCCACAATGAAACCACTTGTCCATTCCTATTCTTCAAGGCTGCAATGAGAATGGCGTGAGGGCAAAAGGAAGTCAAGAGAGTGTTAAGGCAAAAGCGGTGCTCCCTAGACTCAGAAAGGACTGCTGATCTTGTTCCAGTGGCGAGGGAGACCGACCTGCCATTCAGGGCGCTCTGACCTGGCCGTGCTGACATCAAGACCTCTGAGGGCAAGCTCACTTCTCCTCCTGCCCTGAGCTGAGCAAGGACAGAAGAGAGGAGGAAGACAACACCTACCAGCTCAGGTCAGATAGAAAGGGGCTAGGTCCCAGAGACCAGCCTGGGTCAAGTTTCTGGCAGGTCAGCAATCACAGGGAGGACAGCATTGGGGACCTAAGGGGGCCCATGCGGAAATACAGCCCCAGTATCTAGGTGCCCTGAGAGAAGGTGGCAAGGACCCACTTCACAAGAATAGGTTTTATAATCAAAATTCCTTCCTTTGATGAATGTTGTCCAGTAAGAAGATGGAGACCCTTTCCACAGACAGAGTGCTGCCCCATGGGCAAGAACTAGGAGGCAAGGAAGTACCTCAGTCATATCAACTCCAGAAGGGACCAGCTGCCCAGACAGAAGCCCAAGGCCAGAGCAAATCCAAAAGCAAGAGGTCTTTGAGGCCAAGTCCTGGAACTCCTCCCTGGCAGCTGCACAGCATCAGTACTGACCAGGATGACCCCCTCAGCTGCAGCCAAGAGCTTGCACCTACAGGTCCCTGGGCTCTCTGTCTCCCCACCATCTGAATCCAAGGCAAGTTATGTTCCAGCTAAAATTATGGATAGGATGCATGAAAGTTATGGGACAGAGTCTTGGAATCGCAGCCTAAGCTATGCAGTCACTGTGTATTCAGCTGCTTCTAGGCTGTGAGGATCTATTTACACAAGAGTCCAAGGGCCACACGAGAGGGCTGCTGACTAAACATGTGGTGTGAGCAGGGACCAAGGGACGCCTCATATGAAGTCACTCTTTGTATGTTTCATTCATCAAACATGACAAATAAAAGATTGTGTCTGGTCTTAAGGAGCTGGCAGGAGACATACATGTCAATAAATTACTATGTGTCTTGAGCAAAGTGCCTTACCACAGGCAGGCCTATGTTCCAGCGTTTTACTGTGAACACTCAGAAAAGATGAATCTCAGTCAGATTTGGGGAAGCAAGGAACAGCTCCCAAGAAGGGATGGGGCTCAACTCTGACAATGTAAGGTAAGAATAAGTCTACCAGATAACTAAGAGAGAGAAGGACATCTGGGAAAATATTTATTCTACTCAGAATGTATTTTTTAGACGTGTGTGTGTGTGTGTGTGTGTGTGTGTGTGTGTGTATTTGTGTGTGTGCTGGGGATTGAACCCAGGGACATTCTACCTCTGAGCTACACCCTAAGCCCTATTTTATTTTTTTATTTTGACACACGATCTCACTAAGCTGCTGAGGGCCTTGCTAAGTTGCTGAGGCTAGCCTCAAACCTGAGATCCTCCTGTCTCAGCTTCCCAAGTACTGGGGTTACAGGCTTGTGCCATCACACCTGGCTGCTAAAACCAGATTATGTGCCAAGAATTCTTCTAGGGACTGTGGATATGGCAATGAGTGAAATAAACATGGCCTGTGGCATCACAGAAATTGCAGCTAAGTACTTCACCGTAGACATCATATGAACCCCATATGAACTTTGAGAGAGATTTATCTTAAAAAGCTTGTAGCAAGGAAATAAATGTGGCCTGTGGTGTCATAGAAATTGCAGCTAAGTACCTCACCATAGAGACCATACGAACTCCATATGAAGTTTGAGGGAGACTTATTTTTAAAAGCTTGTAGCAAGGAAATAAATGAGCATTGAAAAAAAAAAGCAAGTGTTGAGCCTGGTGTGGATACAGTCAATGACTTTGGACCACCAGTGTCCTACAGGACAGGGTGGCGTGACAGGGTAGCAGGTCAATGCTCCAGAAAAGTTGAGAGGTACGATGGCCATGCTGCCAATCTTGTGGTAGGAACCAAAGCTTCCTACCATGGTGAGAGAAAGCGCTGTGGGTGAAACAGAAGGGGAATCCACAGATGTTCCCTCAAAGCAGAAGAAAGTTGTTAAGCAGGTGCAGCGCTATCTCATCTCAGCACTGAGAGAAGAGGCAGGATGCAAAGCAAGGCTAACTCAGGAGGAGCCACGCAGGGTTCTGTGTCCAGCGGGAAGGAAATAGGAGGCGCAGGAGATGAGAGGAAACTAGACGCTCCGCCCCTGGGCAGTCCCTGTGAGCCACCTCGCAGACTCCTAAAGAGAAGAACAGAAGCACTGGGAGGGGGTGGAGCCCTAAGGACTCGGTAGGAACTGAGCCAGGCTACTGAGTTGGCTGTGTCCCCAGAGAAATCATGAGGCCCTGACTCACAGGCCACCACCTCTCATTCAACAAGACCCCACTCTCCTTATGACCTGAGCACCAGATCTCAGCCCAAGATCTCTGAAAGGCAGAAGGATCCAGAAGAGGGTCATCCTGCTGCCCAGGACGCCTCCGCTGTCCCAGGCCACAACAGACAGAGGCTGGCTGACTTCGGCAATGCCTGTTTGTGACCTGACTCTTGTTATCTCAACCAAAGCTGCATGGCCATGATTGATCTCCTCTCCTTGGGAACAAAAAGGGACCAGGTATTTCTTCATGGAGAGCAGCATCTTCTTTTCAAAATGGAGTAAAGATGTAGGAGTAAAACCAGTAGCCAGTGTTGGGGATAGCAAGACACCCTGTCACGTGCCTGGACATGAATGGACAAAAGGCAGATGCCCTCCACCACCGCATCACACAACACCTTCCCCTCTTAGTCTCCACACTCTCCCTCCCACTCCTGTTTCTCAACATCTTACCTCTCCTTACTGCCATGAACCTGCTCTGTCTTACCCATCCTCACCACCAACTACCTGCATGGTGTTAGGTTGGGATGACCCCAAAATGCCTCACTGTTATCTGCCAGGTCTTCACCAGGGGCCACAGGCAGGGGCCAGGATGTGAAAGGAGATGTGGGAGTGGTGGTTGGGAGCTCTGTGTTCTACTATCAGCTTAGCTTTTCTTCGAGACACAGTTTAAATGGGAGGGAGGGCAACCCAGATGCATAAGAGAAGAGAAAGTATAGGAAGAGGTTGGCATTCTTCTTTTCACAAGAAAGGAGAAACTGGGGCTCAGAGAGGTCAAATAATGCAGCAAATGCCACACAGCTCACAAGTGTAAAACAAGCTGTGAAATTTGGATTCCAAGTCCAATTGAGAAATTACATTCATGCATACAATAATAATCCATTAACATTTACCTATTATGTGGCTATTTGCCCTGTGATAGACCCTGCTGTGGGTGCACTTCACATGGAATAATTCACCTGATCCTCACAAAAAGTATGTCAAAGGTCTCAGGGCTCTATGAGATAGAGACTCATATTATCCCTAGTTTACACTTGAAAAACCCGAGGTCACACGGTTCTTGGGTGACAGCACCAGGACTGATATCTAGAGTGTCCCCCAGAACTCATTCTGTGTCATAATGACTCTCATTTTTGCTCATGATCAATAATCACTTTGCTAAGCCCTTGATGAGAAAATATACACAGGACAATGCCCAGCCAATCGAAAACAAAGTAACCCTTGATTTGATTAGCTGAGACTTGGGCAGACAACTTCCATGCAGAAACCTCTGGCAAGATGGACAGGCGATGCCCTTTCCCCTAAGATACGCTTAAACACCAACTCCAACAGGGCTCAGGAGGTCTGTTCTATTTTAGCACCAAAGTTGTATCTAAAATCTTACCAGCATGAGGTAAGGCCAGCTCCAGCCATGGTATGGGGTGAGTCCACATGCCAGATTGTAGGGAGGTTGAACTGATAGATCGCAGAGGGATTGGAAGGGGCCAAGGAGAATTTGGATACAGTGAAGACCAAAATTAGTTTGATACTCCCCTATCAGCACTGTTTAAATCATATCACGGACAGCGGTTGTAGCAAGACTAAGTTAAAAGTCTTTGAAGCCAACGACCTGGTGCTTGGACCCCAAGCTGATATAAGAGAAACCTTGATGCTGAGTCTCCTGATTTTTCCACTTTGATTCTTGGACCCCTCCTCTTATTGCCCTCATGCTTGAGGTCAAATTAGCTCCAGTCCTGAGGAGCAGAGAGCTGAAGAGAAGAAACTAAAAGCAGGCCACAGCAAATGTGCTTGACTTTAAATGGGGACATGCTGGAACAACCTCGTGGTCAATAAGGACATAGAGACCAGGAGTGGTGGCGCACGCTTGTAATCCCAGTACTTGGGAGGCTGAGACAGGAGGATCACAGGTTCAAGGACAGCCTCAGCAAGTAGTGAGACTCTCATCAACCTAGTGAGACACTGTTTCAAAATAAAAATAAAATAGGGCTGGGGGTGTAGCTCAGAGGTAGAATGCCCCTGGGTTCAATCTCCAGTAACACACACACACACACACACACACACACACACACACACACAGAAGGGATGCTATTGAACAATCCCCACTTGTGTTGATATAGTTCCTTACCCCACTGTTATTGGGGCACTCTGATGGGGTGTTTTTTAATGTCTCCATTTTGACCATGGTATGGTATATAAACCTGTCTGTACTGGGGCCTCTAAGCCACTTTCTTCTTCTCTGTGTCCCTTGTGTAGTAGCACTTAAGTTCAAGGTTTGCTTTTGTCCTCCTAAGCTATGCAACATTGAGTATGCTCCTTGACCTCTCTGAGCCCCAGCTTCCCATCTGTAGAACTGCAACAAATACTGGTGATGGTACCTAATTCAGTGGGTAATGATGAGGATTAAATAAAAAAAGATACAGTGTAAATGCTCAGCATCATATTTGCATGTGACAAATATCTCAATAGGTGTTTGCACATGCATTATTAATATCAAAGTGCAAAAGTGCTGGCGAGACAAATCCCAGTTTATATCCACTCAGGAATTTTCACCATCCCCAGATCTGTGCAGCTGGCCATGAGGAAGCCCCACCCCCTCCCACCAGTGGCCGTCAAAAGTGCTACCATGTCCCACAGTAGCTGATGAGATGTATCAGATGGACAGAAGCTCATGGCCCATCGGGAAAGACAGACATAGAGTCCAGGAGAGGGACAGACAAGCAGTCCAGGAGAGAGAAGTCAGAGCAGGAGATTCTGGGAACTGCACATCCATGGTGCTCACTGAGTCCCAGTGAGTTCCCTGGGAGTACTTTAAAAAAAAAAAAAGCTAGAGCAAGCAAGCGAAAGCATTATTTTACTGACTTTAAAAGTACTGACCTTTTAATCTGTCCTTCCAAGGGGAAAATGGTTTGTGCTCCACAATTTCTTTGGAGTCAATGATCCTGAATTTCTTGAAACAGACTCTCATAAATCTATATATCTACAAGTTAAAAAGATAATGAAGTGCTCGGATTCTGAGAAGCAGCAGTCCTCAACAATTAAAAGACCCAAAATGAATTCATCGCAAGTTCTTCTCATTTTGGACCCCAAGACCTTTCCTCCTAGTTTCACTCATTCTTGTAATAATTCAATCCAAACAATACTCACTGAGCATTTTTTCCTGCCTGGTTCTGAGAAAGCCTTATAGAAAATACAAAATAAATAAGAGAAGAACTTAGGCCAGGGACAAGGCAAATTCAATTACTTATCCCACCAATATTGTCAGATGCCACAAATATGTCAGAAACTTGAAGAGACATGACCCCAACCATATGGAGTTCACAGTCCAAAAAGCTACTGAAAATAGAAATGTGCAAGCTCCGAGTTAAACTTGGGGAGTGGTAAGAACAGGAGAGAAACCAGTAGCTTCTACTAATTTGAGGGCCTACTATGCGCCGATACTATGAAGGATGCTTTGAGTGTATTATATCCCTTAAATCTACAAGGTAGGGACAGATTATTGTGCCATTTTGTAAGAAAATTAACTGACTGGCTGTTATAGTTTAGGTCTGAAGTGTCTCCCAAGTCTTAGGTATTGAAGGCTTGGTCCACAATGCAGCAAGGGGCTCGACTTTGGGAAAGTGATTGGCTCATGAGGGCTCTGACCTCATCAGTGGATTGATCCATCGATAGCTGAACATACTACTGGGAGGTGGGCAGGCGGACTGTGGTTGGATGAAGTGGATCACTAGGGGCATGCGCTTGCAGATTATATCTTGTCCTTAGCTCTCCTCTCCTCTCCTCTCCTCTCCTCTCCTCTCCT
>PVJS01007255.1:39457-56883 GCA_004027185.1 Glis glis | reverse complement strand
TTTACCTTACATTTGACATCGCTTGGATTTTCTACATCTGCGTAAGCAAAGCGGTGGGGATACAGAAGCCAAGGTTAAGCATTATGCAGAGCTAGCAAAGTTCACGGCGACCCTGCCTTAAGCCAAACATTCTTAGTGGAGCTTATGGCCTTGTAGTGCTCAGGGTGGCAATGTGGAGTAACTAGTGTTAAAGTTTAAGCATACCTCATCTCATTCCCTACTGGTTCTTTAGGACTATGAGACAAATCATTGACTCATCTTGGAGAAGAGGATCATATTGTTCCCTGATCACTAGTAACTTAACAGAGTTAATCCTCTGGCGTACACATCCAGCGAGGCAATTTATTAACCAAGGTCTTATAGCTAAAGCTATAAGCAGAAGAATAAGTGGGTCTGTTAAAGCAGTGGTTAAGGTAATTAACCATGGAGACCAGGAGAACAGTGATTGATCATAAAAGCAACATGCTTTTATAAGGTCATGCACAATCTGCCTTGTTTTAAAAATAATAAATCTAATCCTCTTTTATTTTGCAAAACTACTTTTGTTAGTGAATCTATTTGCTCCTGTTGGCAGGTGATGGAGTTTTCTAAATGTCTCAAATTAGCATCTACTTGGGAATTTAGTTTCTTAAAATTCTTGTCTCCTTTGATTAAAGCTGAGGTGTCTATAGCTGCTGACCCAGCTATTTTAGCTCCCACCAAAAGAGGAATTAACAATGGGGCTAGTGTTTGTTTAACCCTGAGTCCTTTATCCATTTCAAAGTGATTTTGGCCCTTTTTCTCACCATATAGGTAGATCTGTGGTAAAACATGAACGAGGACACAGAGGGTTCTTACTGAGTTTACCTTGAGTTGGTCTGATAGGACATATTTGGTAAGGCCATTAGTACACGCGAACCAGGTGTCTTCAGGGCTGATGGCTTTAAGGCAGCTGTGATGGATTGGGATAACTAAACTGACTGGTGTTTTGTCTAATACCCAGTTATAACATTTCAGAAGTACAAATATAGCATTACAGTTACACAAGAGTTGACTTTCACTTTAGGAGTGAAATCTAGATAACTATAGAAAACAGAGACAGTATGAAACACAGGAAATTATCTTAATAGAACCTCACTGGTAAGCCTTTTGACTAATTTGTAAATATAACCATCTTTATCATACATGTAAACTTTACTTTATATAAACATTTCTTCAATGTGTTCAAACTTTCTGTGACTTGCTTTCAGCCTTCTGAATTTATCTTATTTCTTCCTTTCTCATTTGGGACAATCTTAGGATAAACTTTATTTTACCATATTCTAAAATATTCTCCTTTCCTACCAAAATTTTTAATACTGATATACTGTTTTACATTTTTTTTCATCCCTACTTACTGGTTTGTTTTGGTAGTTGGCAGTAGAATGCCCCTGGGTTCAATCCCCAGTACCACAAAACAACAACAACAACAACAACAACAACAACAAAAGGAAAAGAAAAAGAAAAAGAAAAAGGGTCAATTCTGAGAATCCATGTTTGTAGGACAAATTTGAGGGAGGCAAGGCCTGGAAATAGGGATGTGTGCATGCAATCAAGGCATATGTACCTTCAGGTCCTGTTCCTGTACACTCACAACCTCTACAGGTTCACAATCTCTTATTCAAAATTCAAAAATTCAAAAAGCTCTAAAAAAATCCAGACCTTAAAATAATCATTGTCAATATTTGACCTAATTGGATATGAGACTATTTAAAGTCTTTATCTCACTTTGAAAATTCATACATTTTGTTGCATAAATAACAGTGTGGTTGATTTTAGGTTGTTGCTCCTGGTCTTACTGGAGGGTATTTTGTAATATCTTGTGTGTATATCTCCTTACCTTTTTAAAATCCAAAAAACTTATAAATTCTGAAACTGGCTTGAAAGGTTTCTTTTAAGGAATTGTGGACTTATAAAAATACATGTCTTATCCAAAGGCCCAGGTGGAATTAAATCCCTTTTTGCCCTTTATAATATTTTCTTTTTTCTTTTCTTTTCTTTTCTTTTCTTTTCTTTTCTTTTCTTTTCTTTTCTTTTCTTTTCTTTTCTTTTCTTTTCTTTCTTTCTTTCTTTCTTTCTTTCTTTCTTTCTTCTTTCCTTTCTCTCTCTCTCTCTCTCTCTCTCTCTCTCTCTCTTTCTTTCTTTCTCTTTCTTTCACGGTACAGGGGATGGAACCCAGGGGCATTTTATCTATGAGTTACACCCCCAGCCTTCATTTCTGTTTTATTTATTTATTTACTTATTTTTTGTGATACTTAGGATTGAGCTCAGAGGCATTCTACCTCTTAGTCAATCCCCCAGCCCTATTTTATTTTTCATTTTGAAATACGGTCTTACCAAGTTGTGAGAGTTTCACTAAGTTACTGAGGCTGGCTGTGAACCTGCAATCCTCCTGTCTCAGTCTCCAAAGTACTGAGATTACAGGAGTGTGCCAACATATAAGGCTTGTTTTATTTTTGAAACAGGGTTTTGCTAAGTTACAAAGCACTGCCAGCCTCCAACCTGTGATCCTCCTGTCTCAGCCTCCTAAGTACTGGGGACTACAGGTGTGCTCCACTGTGCTTGGTATCTGATTTTGCTTTCTAACATCACCTTTAATGATCCAGTTACGTATGCATTTTTACTAAAAGCTCCAAACATATTTTGTCATTAGAGATGTAGGAAACAACCTTTAAGGTGACCCAAAATAATTCTTGCCTTTGTGTAGTCTCCCCCTAATTCAGTCCTAGCTGCTCTGTGTGCCTGTTCAAAATATGGACAGAAGTGATTATGTGTGACTTCTTAGGCTAGATTATTGAGTGCATAGCAGCTTCTGCCTTGATCTCTGGCTCTATAGGAAGCCAGCTGCCATGTTGGGAGAATGCACAAAGAACTGAAAGAAGAGGCCCAGGTAGAGAGGAACTAACCTCCCACCCATGTGAGCAAGACACCTTTTAAGTGGACCCTTCAGCCCTAGTCAAACCTTCAGATGACTAGCTCTGTTGCAAACCTTGACTACAACCTCATGAGAGACACTGAGTCACAGTAGCTGAACCAAACCTCCCCATATATACAAGCCACAGAAACTATGAGAATGTATTTTTAACCACTGAGCTTTTGGATGATTTATTACATAGAAGTAGATGACTAATACAATGAGTCATAACTAATGAATAGTTGATTAGTTTTTAAAATTTTTTATTGGTGCATTATAATTGTACCCAATAGATTCATAGTGATACATTAATATATGCACATCACATTACATGGTCTGTTTCCTTCCCCATACTTCCCCTCCCCACCTTATCCTCTTCCAGTACTCTACTGGTCTCTCTTCTGTTTTCATGAGGTCTTTTCTTTTTTTAATACTTTTATTGGTGCAATGTAATTATATATCATAGTGATATTCACAGCGATATAAATATCATGCACTCAATGCTTGGTGTATTTACCTCTCAATAACCCCTGCCCCCCTTTTCCCTCCCCATACATGTCTATTTCCATACCACCCTTAATGCAACCAATCTTGTCTGATTAATTTTTTATGTGCTTTTATTGGTGCATTATAGTCTCACATCACAATGAAAATCAAATTGACAGTAACTTACATGCTCATAGCACTTGGTGGCCCCCACGTCCCCATCCACCCAATACAGAGTACTGAGATTGACATTGGTATATTCTCATATGTACTCATGGTCGATGGTAGTAATTCCATTAATGAACTTCATTTTCCCCCTTCCCCTTCCCTTAGACCACTTCCCTGGCTCAACTGAGGCTTCTCCATCATTGTCTGGAGTCCCTCTTGTATCCCAACTACTCCCTAGCTTGGAACTTTCACAGCATCACCTCTGTCACATTCTAAAGGTCAATATGTACATGTACAAAATTATCAATACCAATCTTAATAACATGTAGGGGGAAGGGGAGGGAGAGGGGTGGGATCCAGAGTGTGCATGTATGTTCCTATCACTCATTATGATGTATAATTACAATATACCAGTAAAAGCATATTAAAAATAAATGCAATATAACTTCAAAAAATAATAAATAAAGGTCAAAGCAAGTCACAAGGGATGTTCAGATTCAAAGGGGTGGAGAAGTGGCAGCATCACATTGCAAAGGGGAATGGCACCGGGAGAAAGTGATTAATTGGGAGACATTATTTTAATGATATACCTCTAGCTTCACTAAAGAAATTATAAGCTTTAATTTTAAAACTCCAGTAGTCTGGATTCCTGAACATAGGGCCAGAAGGTCTGAAATGATTAATTCATCACTTGTATATATGTTGAGAATCTACTATGTGCTAGCCCTAGAGAAACACAACAAAATCCCCTATTTGAAGCAAGAATCATACTTTTTCCCCTGGTCTTTTCAAATTCAGTCCTTTTTTTTTTTTTTTTGCGGTACCGGGGATTGAACGCAGGGGCGTTCTACCTCCGCGCTACACCCCCAGCCCTATTTTTTTATGCTTTATTTTTGAAACCGGGTCTCACAAAGTTGCGGAGGGCCTCACTAGGTAGAGAGAGAGAGAGAGAGAGAGAGAGAGAGAGAGATCGCACGCGGTGTGCGCGCATGCGCACTGAGGTTGGCCGCGAACCCAGATCCTTCGGTCTCCGCCTCCCAAAGTCAAATTCAGTCCTTTTGGATAAGTAGGTGTTCTATATAAATAAAAAAGCAACAGATATTTGTTGAATGGCTTCTGTGCTTAGAATTCTCCTATTTGTCCTTGAGGTACTTTGCTAGGAGATAAATGTGGCTGCTTCTGTGAGTTACTGATGCTCTCTGCAGATGCATCTATGGCTTCCACACTCTTGGCCATAGCATCTGCTCTCAGGGTGTTTGATAAGGCATCTGAGTCCTATTTGACTCCACCTGCCTTTTCTTTACACACTTTACCATATGGTAAAGATGCCAGGAGTGAATTCTTACTGCTTAGAATAATTAGAATAGGTGTCAGAGGGAGGTTCTGGAACTGTATGTACTTTATGTGCAGAACAAGGTATTGAGCATTAGGCCACAGAGACCTGAATAAGACATAAAATGTGGAATCACAGAGCTGGAAGGGAAAATACAAATCGTCTGGCCATCCTTCTCATTTAAAAGATAAGAAAGTTGAGACTCGGGGACATTAAGTGACATGCTCATGTTAAAGTATTTCTTTAGCAACAGACCTTAAACTAGTCTAGGAATTCTGACTTTCTCTCCAGTGTGATTTCCACTGGTGTCTGTCATCTTACAATTGTATATTCTGAAGGAAGAGAAATGGTATTTAAAATTGATGCAAGATAACTCACTGTGTGCTGAGCGGTGTGCTGAGCTTGAAGTTTCCCAGTGAATCCTCACACCGACCAGAAGAGTGGGTATTGTTAGTACTCCTGTTTGCAGGGAAAGAGAGATTAAGTAACTTTACCAAACACCCAAGACTAAAAACTTCAGAGATGGATTTTCACCCAGGTATTCTTACTGTGGAGTCTGGGCTCTTAATCACTGAGTCAGTTTTACTCTATGAATGAGGGTGATAATTCCCCAAAAGCCAGAAAGGCTGGGAGCCTGCTGAAGTTCCTTGGAAGGCTTTCAGGTCCCAAGAGAGGACCTATGCTAGAAGCAGAGGGCATGTACCTCTTGGGGGCAGAACAGAGATGCTGGCTCATAGTAGAAGTGTAGGCTGAGTTTGTTGGGTAAACATCCAAATACCCCAGTTCCTTGGTGAACTGATCAGTCAATAGACTATACATCCTTAATGGAATTTTTCTCTGGCCCTGATAGACATTGCTGATAACAGTCTGATCCTGAAAGCATTAAAATCTAGCCATTCTATGGCATCGGCAACAAGTCCTTTTCTCTTACTCCACTTCAGAAATGATTAGATTTGGGGCCATTCATTCACTCATTGTTTCATTCAAGAAATATATATTGAGGGGGGAAGCTCACCAAATGCTGTGTGCATGTATGTCCCTATCACTCTGAACTTCATTATGATGTGTTACTATAATGCACCAATAAGATATGTTTAAATAATATATATTGAGCCAGGTACGGTGGCACACACCTGTAATCCCAGTACTTGGGAGGCTAAGACAGGAGGGATCACAGGTTGGCGGCCAGCCTCACAACTTAGAAAGACCCTGTTTCAAAATTTTTTTAAAAAGGGGGGAGGGGCTTGTGTAGCTTGGAGGTAGAATGCCCCTGTACTCAATTCCCAGTACAAAAGAAAAAGAAAAGAAAAAATATAAATTGAACAGCTCTGTGCAAGAAGACATTGTACTAGGCACTGAGCCACATTGGGGCTACCTTAGCAGCTACCTCCACTTTCCCTTTAGCTCTGCTATGCCATCCTATTGACTGTGGCTGATGTACCTTCTTTTCTTTCCTTCTTTTTTCCCCCTTATAGGTAACAACCAATATTTACACATTCCTGTTTAAGTTTAGAGCACAAATAAAATTAGAAAGTCATATGTCACACATGATTCTAGATCTGGCATTTTTAAAGGGGATCCCTGCAAGAAGGACCATAAATCTGTCCTTTGTCAACTGTGGGGGTGCCTGGAAAATGTACACCACTGTATGCCTAGAAAAAACAGTTTGATGGACAACTGGCCAGAGTCTGTCAAAGTGTTTATAACACACACACACACATGCACACACACATATACACACTACTCTGAATTACAATATTTATTTGAAAAGAAGGAAAGGACTGTGAGATCCTCTGATTTATTCTACTTGTCTTAATTCACTAATCCTTTTATCCTACTCATTTCATTGAATTTCATGTAAAAAAATTATAAATTTAATTTTTTTTACTTTGTGAAATTGAAAAGACATAAGACAGTTTCGTTTGAAATCATCTTCAGTCCTTTTGTTTTATAGGTGGGAAATATGAATTCTAGAAAGGTTAAAATAACTTGTCTAAGGACCCACAATTAGTCAGCAAATGAGTTAAAACTAGAACTCAAAGCCTTCTTTATTTTCTTTTACCTTAATTTGAGATAATATCAATAGTATTTGTCCAAACCTTTATTATCTGTTTTACATTTTATCCTCACACAGAACTGTTGTGTTAAATTTATTTTGCAGAAAATTTGTATAAATATTTTTTATCATTTTTTTTGGGTCAAAGAGGTTCTCACTGTAGCCTTTAGATGGCACAAGTTAGCTAATCCAAGGCTGTTTCATAGCTACAGTAATTACAGAACGTTAAAGAAAGTTTATGGAAAACAGGAAGATTGAATAATAATTTAAGCAAAATAGCCATGTTATTAGCAATACCCACCACCAGATTTAGAATTAGTCTTCATTTAGATGGGTGCGGTGGCTCACGCTTGTAGTCCCAGTACTTGGGAGGCTGAGACCCGAGGATCTGGGTTCACGGCCAGCCTCAGCTACTTAGTGAGGCCCTCTGCAACTTAGTGAGACCCTGTTTCAAAATAAAGAATAAAAAATAGGGCTGGGGGTGTAGCTCAGAGGTAGAATGCCCCTGGGTTCAATCCCTAGTACCGTAAAAGAATTACTGTTCATTTTTTGGGGGGGGGTACTGGGGATTGAACCCAGGGGCGTTCTACTTCCTGGCTATACCCCCAGCCCTTTTTTATGTTGAAACAGGGTCTTGCTAAGTTGCTGAGGCTGGTCTCGAACCTGTGATCCTCCTGTCTCTGCCTCCCAAGTATTGAGATGACGAGAATGCTCCACCACACCTGGCCTAATTAGTTTTCTGAATGACTCTTTATATACAAGAGATAAATATTTGCAAGATTTTTCAGGGGTTCTCAACTTGGGCCAATACCAAGGGTCACTAGAAATAAGTGACTCTGGGATAGATTTTGGGATAAGAATTGGAATTGAAGAAGGTTTTATGAAGTGGATGGAATGTGCATCTGAAAGGTAGGAAGGCTCCATTTCCCATAAGTCCCCAAATATATAGGATAAGTTCTTTCTCCATTGGCTTATGCTACTTAGAGCGGATCCTCATGCCATTTGCTAATTACTTATCTCATGAAGGATTTCTGCAGACTTCTATGAGGATGACTGAAAAGCTTTGGATGTACCTTGGTAGGATGGTGTTACAGCACAATGCTTTACACTTATTAGGGTTACAGGATGTGTTTGTAGAATTGAATTTTCCCACTTGATTTTCTTCTTCTCATTCTTCTACCTGGAGGGATTGTAAACTCTTTTCTTAAGGGGTCAATGAAAAATGGTCTTTACCCAGTGCCTTTCATGTTCCTCAGCACTCTTGCAACTCATGTGAAGAGTACTAAGCAATGCTGCTCTTTCCTGACATCTAATTCAGTCTGAAGGCAATATTTAGCTAAGAAAAGATATCATATACAGAAGAGGCAACATAAAACCAGAATACTGAGCAATTATGTGAATAACTAGAGCTTTTGCTGTGAGCATGTACAAATAACCATCATATATGCCCAAAAGATGAAAATGTATTGAATGAGGAAAGAGAAGGTAAAAAATGTTCTTATAGAATTCACTTAGAGTGTGCTCTTTGACACACTGCATGTATTTTTCAAGATTTTATGATTTATGAGCATTAGAACCTGAATTAGAGTTTGAATAGGCTAATTTCATTTTTCCCAACAATATCAGTTTCTAGGTTCATGTAATAATGTGAATGGTGTCTCTGGACTCAACATGGTAGGCCCTTTTTCATATTAGGTGGTATTCCCATCCTCAGTTTCTCCCAGCAGCTAAAGTCTTCTCATTCTTTTTCTATAATTCCTGACAGAAGCCCACTCTCTCGACCTCTGCAATAAGGCACGTATGACTGAGTTTGGCTTCCAATGTTCCTGACATCCAGCAGCTTTTCAATTTTAACTGGTCTAAATCACCTCCTAAGCCAAAGGCATAAAGGTAAATAGACATACTATTTTTGTAAAAATGTATATATGGCAGTTGTAAAAATTCAAACAATATAAATAAGTACATCCCAAACTCTATCTCCCAAAGATAGCCACTACACTTTGGTGAAAATTCTTCCCTATGCACATGTACATGAAAACATATGCATGAAAATAAGATATGAGGTATTGCTAGTGAAATTAAAGCCTTTCAGCAGATGGACTGTCCCAACAACTATGTATATAATTTGCTTCTCCTACTGGTAGGACAACCTGCATAAAGGGTGGAAAATTTATAATACACTGTATGCAATTATTTGCTGTAATTTAATGACATATTAATTTTTTTTACCAGGTTTTGCACCCAGGGGTATTCTACCTATAACCTACACCTCAGCTCTTTTTATTTTTTGTTTTGAAACAAAGTCTCACTAAGTTCCTGAGGCTGGCCTCGAACCTGCCATTCTCCTGTCTCATCCTCCCAAGTATTATAGGTGTGCGCCACCACACCCAGCTTAATATATCTATCTTTTAAGTATTCTTAAGTGTAAGGAGTTATTTCTTATGATGCTTATATTGGAAACTAAATTATGACTAGAAAGTCTTTTCCTGTTTTGGCACATCTTATTCATAGTTTCTGGTGAGAGAGTTCAGAACACCTGCATTTTGCATATGCATTTATTGGGGAATTATAGTCTCACATCATAATGTAAATCATATTGACAGTGACATACATGCACATAGTGGAGCACCTGCATTTTCACCCTTAGCCTCCCACTTGGAGAGGGACAGGTCTGGTTCCTACTGACTGCATGAAGGAAGAAGGTTAGAGGATGCTGCATCTAAGTCAGTGATGAAGTGACTAGAAACATCTCAGCTCTAGTTTATTGGTCCTGTCTCCTAAAACAGAAGTTTGTTATCAAAGAACTACATTATGGCTTCATTATATCCTTATTAATTTTCAAAACATTATTTAAATTTTATATGGAAATATCTTCTGTTCAAAGTAGAATTCTGTACACGGCTCTCTTGAAAACTTTTCTCCCACCCCACATATCTGTCAATCTTTTTTTTTGTCTTTCAAGTTTAGAATTTCCCCCTTTCCCTGTCCTTATTCTAATCTAGACCCACATATTTGTCTTTTCAACTCTGCAGAATAGGGATTTCAATCCAACCTAAACAATTAGCTGATTGATAATGTGCTTAGCTCACTGTCAGGCACTGTGAAGGTCATGAGAAGAGGGGCGCTGCTTAGTGGCCTAGATCTTGGCTTTTGGACTCAGGCTGCTGGATTCTTATACTGCTTTACTACATACTAGCCATGTGAACATGGGCAATTTCATCTCTGTGAAGTGAAGAAGACAGTAAAAGGACTTTCATCAAATGTGATATAATTCATTGAGATAATCTATGTAAACCACTCAGCCCAGTACCTGGTGCATAATACATAGGCAATAAGTGTTATTGCTATTATTATTACTTATTCTTTTTATTCATTATTTCTAAAGACCATTAAAACATGAAACCTGTTCTAAGGAAATCCGCAGGCAAGCTGAATTAATATTCAAATATAACACCACAAAGAGTAGAAGAAAATACTTGATTTAGATTGTGATATTGACAATAAAACTATAATCAAAGAAGAATTCATAGAGGATGCAGGGATTTAGCTGAGCCTTGAAAGGTGTATAAGGTTTGGGTCTGCCAAAAAGGAAGGGAGACAGGATTCCCTGTGTAGGCAATGTGCATTAAGATTAGTTTTCCTTGTGTATCAAGAGCTCTGGGGTCCTTCCATCTTGTAAAGATGAGCTGCTTCTAGGGCTAGGTTCTGGCAAGACCAGGAACGCAGTTGCTTCAGAGCCTCAGGGTTTGATGAATTTGTTCTGGGGGAATTAATTGAGTAGATGGATGAGTAACAGAAATGGTAATTAAGCAATATGATAGGACAGATTGTGGCATAACAATGATTAATGGGATGCCTTAGGTGAGCACCGAGGCACAAGGCAGAACTGAGAGCTCTTGGTGTACCAGAGAAGTTTCATTAATCAGTGTTACATCATGCTCCAGAGTGGTTTTATTGAAATTATAAAATAGGTACTTAAAATAACATTGAAAGCACAATTTTAAACATGCACAATTGATTCTAGCAAAGTACTTGCCAGAAATGAATTCCAACCTTCCAAAAGACCGTACCCCTAGAAAAAGAAAATTGTGCTCCTCAAAGCTGAAAGTAGCCCATTGACACAGTGTGGCCCTGCCAACTTTACCTTCTAAAAGCTGTTCTTTTCATTGGAAACCACAGTAGAGACCAGAAAAAACAGAAACAAAATCTTGGCAGCACTTCTTCCTGCCTCGTGTGCCTTGTAATGTCGCCCATCCTCTCAGCCAAGGCTGGCTGTTTCTTCCCATCAGATCACCAAGGAGTGTGTAAAGGAAGGGGTTCTTGACAATGCACAAGCATCTGTTGAATTTGGGGCAATCCATGCATTTGTGCATCAAAGAGAGAAGATGGGAAAGGGATCATGTCTCTCACCTTGAGCTGCTCTGATGGGTTCTTTCTGGTCAGGATGTATTGCATATCATGTACCTAAATCAAGCGGTTAGGCTAGTGAGCAACATCCTGAGTCAGGTATAGGTAGTTAGTGAGGGAGAGCTCCTGTTTTGGAGGAGGCTTTTGCAAACTAAGTTTGGAGAGATAAGGTCAGGGAAAGTGCCACAGTACAGAATGGATGCATACGACAGGCTCTGAAGAGCTGGGTACCTAGAGTACCTGGTAAGACTTCTTTCTCTACTCTACTTCCAGGGCTAGATTCCCTCTCTTTAACTTGGTTGCCCTTGAAGGGACTCTGATATTGATTCATCAGAAATAATTTTAACAATTAGGTACCCACTTTCCCTCTTTATCTATTAAGAAAAAATCTGTGACTTCATGCTAAAATAAACTAAAACAAAACAATCACCTTCTTTTCTTCCCCTGCAAAAACCTGTTCTGTTCATATTAATTCAGATGATTATCTCATTTGAATAACACAGACTTATTTCTTTAATCTTGTGTCAGCCCTTAGTGAGTTGAATAGTGTCCTCCCCTTCCCAAAATATGTGCAACTACACCTATGAATATGACCTTGTTTGGAAAAAGGATCTTTGCAGATGTAATTAAGGATCTTGAGATGAAATTATCCTGGATTAGGATGGCTCTAAATCCAATGACAAGTGTCCTTATAAAAAAAAGAAGGGAGAAGACACACGAAGTAGCAGATCTAAAAAACAAGGCAGCTCTATGGGCCTACTGCAGTTGCGGTGAGGGTAGGAAACGTATCCACTGCTGGGAATGTCCTGCACGTGATGTTGGCAATCATTGTTGGTGCTCTCAGCCTCAGCCTGAAAAGGACTTGTTATAGTTAGATATAAAATGTTCCCTAAAAGAGCTCATTTATTAATATTCAGGGTTGATATAATTGAGTCACAGGGGTTGTAATCCCAGAAGTGGATAAATCCATTGTAATGGACTTACCTGGGTGGTACCCAGTAGGCTGGTAGGGTGTGGCTGGAGGAGGTGGTCCCTGGGGGTGCAGCCTTGGATATATATGTGGTTCCTCCTCCCCGGCTCTCTTTCTTGCTTCTGGCCTCCATGAGAGCACAGTCCAAGTGCTCTCCCTTTCTCTACTTCTTGTCGCCATGCTCAGAGATCTGCGGTCCCCAGCCTCACATGGACTGAACCTGAAACTGTAAGAAAATAAATCTTCTTTCCTTTAAATTACATGGTCAGATATTTAGATTATGGTTGCAAGAATGCAGACGGATACAATAAATAGTACCAGAGAAGTGGGGTTGCTGCTATATCTAAGTCTGACCATGCGGATTGTGACTCTTTCAAACTGGTTTGTGAGAGGAAATTGGAAGGGCCAGAATGTGGCTAGAAAGGCAGATTGTAGAGACTGTGCTCAGGAGATTATGGAGGGCAAAGATGACTCCATAAGGAAATGGAGTAGAGGCCACATGTGTTACACTTTGACAAAAAAACTTATCCACATTTTGCCTATGTTTTGAAACTTGGTGTGAGGCCGAATTTAAAGACAATGGTTTAAGTAAACTGATGGAGGAAATATCAATACAGCAAAATATCCAAACTGCATTATGGATATTGATGTCTGCATTCAGTGGAAAGACACAGGACTGGACTCAAATGAGCAGATTAGCAGCTGGGGTTTACCCTGATGTTATCTCTCAAGCCTCAGTGGCCATCTTTCCCTTTGGGAGGAGACAGGTTGAGCAGTGCAGAAGGTGGCCAGAGGATGTATTTACAGGCAGGCTCAGTATCTTCAGACCATCATGTAAAAACTAGCCTGGAAGCCAGGTGTGGTAGTGCACGCTGGTAGTCTCAGTACTTGAGAGGCTGATAGGAGGATTGCAGGTTTGAGGCCAGCCTCAGCAACTTAGTGAGGCTCTCAGCAACTTAGGGAGACCCTGTTTCTAAATAAAGAATAAAATAGGTCTGGGGGTGTAGCCTGGAGGTAGAAGGCCCTTGGCTTTCATCCCTAGTGCCACAAAGCAGCAGCAACAACAACAAAAACCAATAAACAAAAAACCCAGCCTGGACTTGCTTTTGCTTCCTTATGTCTATTCTGCCATTGAGGCTACTGAAATACAAATACTGCCACGTTATACTAGATTTCCCTCCGGTGAGCACCTCTTCTAGATTGCTTTTTAATTTCATTTCATTTATTGGTGCATTGTAGTTCTACATTTTGATAAGTGTGAGGGTATCAGAAGCATGCATGCATACATTGCTCATTTAGCCCTCCCTCAAATCTCACCCTATTCCCTCCCCCTTTTGCCTTTCCATGCTCAACATAGTGATTGACTCTGATATGTTTGTGTATACACATCATGTGCATTAGTGTATTTCCTTTTTCCCCCCTCCCATCTCCCTCAGTTAGGTCACCTTCTTTGCTCAACTAAAGCTTTTCCTTCTTTGTCTGGAGTCCCTTCTAAGTTCCATTCTCCCTAGCTTCCACATATTAGGGAGAACATCCAACTTTTCACTCTTTGTGACTGACTAATCTCACTTAGCATAATGTTCTCCAGTTCCATCCATTTCCCTGCAAATGATGTAATTCTGTTCTTCTTTATGGCTGCATAAAATTCCATTGTGTACATATACTATAGTCTTGTAAACCTTCATCTGTTGATGGAGACCTTGGCTTGTTCCAAAGTTTGGCAATTGTGAATCGTGCAGCTATAAACATAGATACACATGCATTAGTCTGGTAGTTTGGTTTCAGTTCTTATGGGTAGATGCCTAGAAGTGGTATTTCTGGGTCATATGGTAGGTTCATTCTGAGGATCCTCCACACTGTTTTCCAAAGTGGTTGCACTAATTTGCAATGCCACCAACAGTGTATTAGAGTTCCTACTTCTCCACATCCTTGCTAGCATTTGTCATGTTTGTGTTTTTTTTTTTTTGTGGTACTGGGGATTGAACCCAGGGGCATTCTACCTCTGTGCTACAACCCCAGCCCTATTTTTTTTCTTTATTTTGAAACAGGGTCTCACTAAGTTGCAGAGGGCCTCACTAAGTAGCTGAGGCTGGCTGCGAACCCAGATCCTCCAGTTTCAGCCTCCCAAATACTGGGATTACAAGCGTGCGCCACCACATCTGGCTGTGTTTTTAATGATTGCCATTCTAATTGGGGTTAGGTGAAATCTCAGGGTAGTTTTGATTTGCATCTTTCTGATTGCTAATGATGTTGAACATTTTTTCATACATTTATGGGCCATTTGTATTTCTTCTTCAAAGTGTCTATTTAGTTCACTTGCCCATTTTTTGATTGGGTTATTTGTTTTTTTAGTGGTGATTTTTTAAAGTTCTTTGTATATTCTAGATATGAGTCCTCTATCAGAGGAGTAGATGGCAAAAATCTTCTCCCATTCTGTCGGCTCTCTGTTGAGGTTCTTGATTGTTTCCTTTGCTGCATAAAAGCTCTTTAGTTTAATGCAATCCCACATATTGATCCTCATTTTAGTTTCCTGTGCCTTTGGGGTCTTGTTGAGGAAGTCTTTACCTGTGCCTATGTGTTGAAATGTTGGGCCTATGCCCTCTTCGAGTAGCTGCAAGGTTTCTGGTCTGATTTCTAGGTCTTTCATCCATCTTGAATGGACTCTTGTATAAGGTGAGAAAGTGGGGTTTATTTCTATTTTTCTGCATATGGTTAGCCAGTTTTGCCAGCAAAAAGAGGCTTTTTTTCCAGTGGGTGATTTTAGCCCCTTTGTCAAAAATCAATTGGCTGTAGGTGTGTGGGTTTGTTTTGGATTCTTCTATTCTGCTCCATAGGTCTATGTGTCTGCTTTTCTGCCAATACCATGCTGTTTTTATTACTATGGCTTTGTAGTATAGTTTGAAGTCAGGTATTGTGATGATTCCTGCATGGTTCTTGTTGCTGAGAACTACTTTGGCTATTCTGGGTTTTTTGTTGTTCCAAATGAATTTAAGGACTGATTTTTCTGTTATTGAAGAATGACTTTGGTAATTTAATGGGTATTGCATTGAATCTGTAGATAACTTTTGGAAGAATGGCCATTTTGATGATATTTATTCTGCCTATCCAAGAGCATGGGAGATCTTTCCATCTTTTAAGATCTTCTTCAATTTCTTTTTTCAATGTTTTATAGTTTTCCTTGTAGAGGTCTTTTACCTCTTTGGTAATGTTTATTCCCAAGTATTTTATTGTTTTGGGGGATATTCTGAGTAGAAATGTCTTCTGGATTTCTTTTTCAGTGGATTTATGGTTGGCATACATAAAAGCTTCTGAATTTTTAAGATTGATTTTGTATCCAGACACTTTGCTGAATTTGTTGATCAGTTCTATGAGCCTTTTAGTTGAGTTTTTTTGGATCTTCTAAGTATAATATCATGTCATCTGCAAATAGAGATAGTTTCAGTTCCTCTTTTCCTATTTGTACTCCTTTGATTTCCTTCTCTTGACTTATTGCTCTCGCTAGAGTCTCAAGTACTACTTTGAAACATCCTTTGGACATCCTTGTCTTGTTCCTGTTTTTAAGGGGAACTCTCGTAGTTTTTCCCCATTCAACATGATGTTGGCTGTGGGCCTATTGTATATTGCCTTTATGATGTTGAGGTGTGTTCCTTCTATTCCAGTTCTCTGCAGTGTTCTTATCATGAATGGGTGTTGGATTTTATCAAATGCTTTTTCAGCATCTATTGAAATGATCATGTGATTTTTGTCTTTAGTTCTGTTTATGTGGTGGATTACATGGATTGTTTTTCATATGTTGCACTAGCCTTGCATCCCTGGGATGAACCTGACTTGGTCATGATGTATGATTTTCGTGATGTGGTTTTGAATGTGCGTTGCTAGTATTTTGTTTAGAAGTTTTGCATCTAATTTCATCAACGATATAGGTCTGTAGTTTTCTTTTCTTGAGCTGTCTTTGTTTGGTTTTGGTATTAATGTGATGTTGGCTTCAATTCATAGAATGTATTTGGGAGAGTCCCATTTCTTTCTATTTCACGGAATAGATTAAGGAGTATTGGGATTATTTCCTCTGTAAAGGTTTTATAAAATTCAACTGGGAAACCATCTGGACCTGGGCTTTTCTTTGATGGTCAGCTCTTTATTGCTGCTTCAATCTTGTTAATTGGTATTGGCTGATTTAAATTTTCTCTGTCTTCTTGATTCAACTTAGGTAGGTTGTACGTGTCTAGAAATTTGTCAATTTCTTCTAGGTTTTCTGTTTTGTTGGAATATAGTTTTTCAAAGTAGTTTCTGATTATCCTCTGGATTTCCGTGCTGTCAGTGGTAATATCACCTTTTTCATCTCTTATTTTAGTAATTTGGGTTGATTCTCTCTTTCTTTTGGTTAGGTTGGCTAGTGGTTTATCTATCTTGTTTATTTTTTCAAGGAACCAGCTTTTGGTTTTGTTGATTTTTTTGTATTTTTTTATTCTCTACTTTGTTGATTTCTGCTCTAATTTTAATAATTTCCTCTCTTCTACTAGCTTTGGGGATTAGACTGCTCCTGTTTTTCAAGGGCTTTGAGGTGTGTCATTAGGTTATTTATTTGGTGATTTTCTGTTCTTCTTATGTGGGCACTCAGTGCTATGAATTTTCCTCTTAATACTGCCTCGAGGGTGTCCCAGAGATTTTGATATGTTGTGTCTCTGTTTTCATTTGTTTCTAGGAATTTCTTAATTTCTCCCCTTATTTCTTCTTTTACCCATTCCTCATTCAGCAGTGTGGTATTCAGTCTCCACGTGTTTATGAGGTTTCTCTGGGTCTTCTCATACTTGATTTCTAGTTTCATTCCATTATGGTCTGAAAAGACGCAGGGGATTATGTCACATTTTTTGAACTTGCTAGTACTCACTTTGTGGCCTAGAATATGGTCTATTTTAGAGAAAGTTCCATGAGCATCTGAGAAAAATGTGAATTCAGCTGAAGTGGGGTGGAATATTCTGTATGTGTCTAGTAGGTCCATTTGGTTTATGGTGTTTCTTAGGTCTGAGGCATCTTTACTGACCTTTTGTCTTGAAGATTGATCTAGTGGTGTGAG